>PVKU01004028.1:0-58550 GCA_004027475.1 Anoura caudifer
GGTGGAGTGAATTTGGGAAGGCAAATTATGGTTCCCTACCTGAGGAGGACTGGGGAGCGGTAGCTTCTGAAAACGGTCATCTTTTCGAGATTGCTTGTCTAATAAATCTCTCTAATGCGTTCTGCCTATAGACAGGGGTTGAAAATATGTAGGTACATGACGACTTAAAAGTTCAAAATCAGTAAGCACCCAGAGTAATTCAGTAAAAGCTTTCTCACCTACGTGCCTTACTGAGCCAGAGGAATTAAAGGTTCTATTACGAACTCTGCTACTCACCAGCGGTGAGAACCTCTCCAAGCCACCGCAGCGCTCCGAGCGTCTGCTGTATTATTGACAAAGTGGAATGATCCTGGGCCTCTTCTGTGATAGTTAAGGTCAACGCTCCCAGAAGAGCTTTGGGGGATGGCAGTACGAGACAGGTGTGCAGCAGCCGTGTCACGTGTTGGCATGTCCTGTTTTCAGAGTCTCGGTCTTTAGACATCGAGGCTGTTCTTCGGTCTCTGTTCCTACCTGGGTCTAAGTGGACAGGCTCTGCAGTATTCTCCTGGCTTAGTCACTTAGGAGGAGTGAATCAGCACGCCAAAGAAGAATCAACAAAGGATGCCTTGAGGAGTGCTTTTGGGAGAGATGTCTCGTAGTGTGTGTGTGTGGGGGGGGGGGGGGGGGGGGTGATAAAGAATGTGAAGCACAGCTTTGTGTGGGTTGAAATCCTAGCGTTCACCTCCGGAAGCAGTCCTAAGCGGTGACCACTTCTCCAATTTGAAAAAAATCCTGTCCCTTTGAGGCAGAGACAAATCATGCATTGAAGGTGGTGATGTTGGAAGATTATCCATCTATTCCTAGAAAGAGATGATGATGAAGTAAACTCAGGCAGGGTCCGTGGGGAGAGAGAAGAGAGAACTTGGGGAGGCCTTGGAAGGGCAGGGATTCCAGGCTTTTCAGTAGTCAGGGTGGCGTGCGCTTAGAAGACGCAGCAGGGCGGTGACTTTAATCTGGAGAGTCTTCCCAAGGCACTTGTTGTGTCACTGATGGAAACCATAGAGAAAACGCAGGATACAGTCCCTTTGCTCAGGGAGCTCAGACTGGTAAGCAAAGAGCAATCATAGAGGAGACACAGAAGGGCCGAGAGGGCGGGGGCGGCTGAGCTGGACCTCAGAGAACAGCAGCCCGTGCTGGATGAGAAGGGCTTTCAGGAGCCACGTTCCCCAGAGCAGCTGCTCGCAGCAGCTCTGAACCTCGGCTGCCCGAGCGCACAGTGAGGACGCCGGTCTGCGAGCTGCACACTTGGCTTGCTCCGTGTCTCCAGCAGCCAGCGTTTTGCACGGCAGCCTGCACTCGGTGATTTTCAAAGGCCTCCGTGCCGCTGTTGTCTCCTGCAAATAGACTTGAAGGATTGCCTGCCTGTTCTCATTAACCAGCCCTGGTGTGGCCTAGGGTCTGACCTGTCCTGAGAGGGCCCGGAAAGCTTCCCCAGAGACCCAATTCGGAATAAGTGCTAAAAGCACTATTCCCATTCTTCAGTGGGTTGTTTTGTTGTTTTGTTTTGTTTTTTAGCTCCCCCCCAACCACAACTTATCTTTTAAAATTGCTTGGAAGTCTTCAACCGGCATTACTGAGCTGCTGGCTATTTATTCATTGTGTGGATAGGACGCGTCTGCCTATCTGTTCATTTGCATTCATTTATGGCATCAGAGGTGAGACACCATTGTGCCTTCCGTCTGGGTAATGGGACAGTAAGTAGTAAGACGGGAAAGAGTTTCCTGCTGTTCTTCTTCCCCTTCTCGAATTCATTCCTTTGGTGCCTTGTCTCTGCTTCCTCATGTGCCTTTATTTTCTCACATCCTCTCTGTTTACCCTTCTACTTCTCCTCCCTCTTCTGGTAGAATCGCATACGCTCCAACTTGGAAGGAAGTAGGAGATTCTAGATACCAGGCAGCTCCGCCACAGAACTTTGAGACGGTCCTTAACCCCATGGTCATTCCCCTCCTCTGTTGTTTTTGGTGGTGGTGCTGCCTTTCAAAGCCGAATGTCTTGGATTTGAATTTCTGCTCCAGTACATAACAGCTGTGTGGCGCTGAGCAAATCATTCTCTTCAAGCTTCAGTTTTCACATCAATAAAAATCAAGAAGCAATAATACTTTCCATATAAGACAGTTGTAAGGATTTAATGAGAGAGTACATATGAAAGAGTCCGACGCATCATACATTCTCAGTGAAAAATGTTAGCTATAATTGTTGCTTAAAATGATAATACAAGCTATTATAAAGCCTTAAAAGACAAAAGGCAGGTGTGTTGATCTTTGGCCACAAGGCAAGGGGAAGCTGGGAAGACTTTCCAACTCTTTGGCTGGTCTTAGAAAATGGAAATCCATAGGGACAAAGGCGAGGAAGCAGCGGAAGCTATGGGTGCATAGGCAGCCCTCCCTGGCTGCAGGGTGACGTGGGTGCCGAACAGTGAACAGGCCTGCCCGGGCCCCTGAGCTGCTGCTGGGGCTCTGGTGAGCATCTAATCAACCAACCCCTGGATACGGTGCCCCTTCCCACGAGGTGTGGTGGGTTAGTAATGTGTCTACTTGGCTAGGCTGAATTACGTTATTCAGTTTTGCTGTTTTTTAATCCTCACCAGGGGGTATGTTTATTGATTTTAGAGAGAGGGGAAGGGAGGGAGAGAGGGAGGGAGGAAGGGGGGAGGAAAAGAGAGAGAGACGCATCGATGTGAGAAAGGAACATCAATTAGTTGCCTCTGGTACATGCCCTGACTGGGGGTTGAACCCACAACCTTTTAGTATATGGGACAATACTCCAACCTACTGAGCCACCTAGCCAGGACTCATAATTCAGTTTCTTGCATGTTTCTAGTTAGCGTGGGCCACGGGGACATTCATGGGATATTTGGAAGATGGAAGGAGAGCAGCAGCCGCTTTGTAGCTCAGACCCTGCTGCTGATCTGCAGACTCACCTCGTGGACTTGAAGCAGCCTCTGGGCCTGCCGCGGCTCTCCCTTTCCCTGGATGGTCCCCAGCTTCCCCAGCTCCTCATCTAGATGTGCGTGTTTAGCTCCTTGAGAAAAAACCCTTCTTCCTCAGGTCCTTCACATCAGCACGTTGGGAAGCAGTGCAGACCAAGGTCCCTGTTGGTTCTCAGGGAGTTTCAGCTCCTGCTTGTGGGTTCCAAGCTGCCCCTCATCGGTCTCAGATTAGCTTCTCCTGGGGTAGGTAAAGGCCAATGACAATCAGATGTTGAACTTTAGAATTCATAACTGAGGAACTAATAATAACAACAAATACCTTGAACCAGGAATAACCTGAATTCTTACACTATTCAGGGTCTGCCATAATAACTTTTTGCCTAAATTATATTTTGAAGGAAGGCTTAGGTTAAAGAAATTGAATGAATATTTGTCCCTTTAAAAATGGGTGTGTGTATGTGCATGAGTGTGTGTCTTATAAATCAAATACTTATAAAAATTTTATAGAGCTGACCAAAAAATGGTAAAACACTGAAATATGAAAGGAGGACTAAAAATTATCTTGGATGAACCAGACTTTAAAACGAACAAAAAAGCCAATACAGAAAGTAGAACATCCTATTATAGAGCTGACTACAAAAAGGAACTAAGAGCCATAATGAAGGGACTTTTAAAAACTGACACAACCAACTGATGAAATTAAGCCCATACAAATGAAATTGTTATGAATGGATAATGTAGATGTCCCTTCAAAGAAAAGAGCCTCTGTCCTCTCCGGCAAAGGAAGGTGAGTAGAAGAGGTGACTCTAGGAACATCCTATTCTTACGTGTGAATAGGTGACCAATTACGAGCTCACAAACCTGGTGAGAAAAGTCTCTGTAATTGGCAGATGTGTGGCTCCCGGACGAACCCATGGAGGATACAGGTGACCGCTGAAATTCACACTTGTGGCCAAGCCTCACCCTGCTCTCCTGCATACCTTTATCACTAAACAGCAGCCAAAGTTGAAGAAATAGCTGGCTTGCCCTCTCCCCACCCCCACCACGCATGTGTACACACGCACACATACACACACTGCCCATCTCCCCAGGATCAACGGATTGTCACAGCACAGTGCCTGGCACATGATAGGTCCTCAAAAGAAAGTGCTGGATGGGTGCATGCACTAATGAATTCCTTCAGGAACCGAAGGGGAAGCCTGAGATATCGGTAGACATTATGACAGGATCCTGGATGAAATGAAATGGGAAAAAAATGCCCAGGAGAATTACTTTACTGAAGATTTAACATGTTGATACTCATAACACCTCACCTGCCAAAGGTATCCTATTCAAAATGAACGAAGCAACAGAACAGGATTAAATTGGCACAGCTGGAGGGGGTCTGCCCGTGTGTGAAGAGCTGAATGTTATCTCCAGGCAACGGATGGAGTTGTAACATGAGGAGTCTTATTTTTAGTGTTAGGGAAAAAATGATTTTGAACCAAGAGACACCTAGGATTGATAAGGGGAGATTGGAGCTTGAGGGAGGGAGTGGGTATATAGTAAGCTCAGACCAGGAAGGCTGAGCAAAGAACCAGAATAGAGGGGATTTCTGTGGAAGGGGTCTTGTTATGTCAGAGTGGCACCAGAAAGCATTCTCAGGTCCCCTAGGGCGTCTGGTCAACTCCGGCCCCCAGTGCTTGGCACGAGCTACATGAGTGTAGGCACCTAAAGGTTAGGAATCAGCTTCCCATGGGCAAAGAAGACCAGTAAACCCCCTGCGTGGACATGTCTGCATCCTTTGGGAAGCAGGGAAGTTCCCTATTAAATCACTTCTCATGAAATATTACAATTATCTACATTAATTATCTACATTTTTCTCTTACTCTTTATGTTCTCCTATGGTTCCAGGACCATGATTTTAGCCTTGTCCTGTGTCCTGTTTTGGGTTTTTTTTTTTGGGGGGGGGGTGCTTGGAGGGGTTGTTGGTGTTATTTTGTTTTTCTGCATCTTTATTTCTAGTATTTATTTTTAAGAATTTTTAAAAAATCACTGAGCACCCCACATGCTAATAATGATAAATCTCACTCTAGACATATAAGAAAGCTATTTTTATCCACATTCATCAGTGACAAAAAAAGAGGATCAGAGAAGTGAAGGAGCTGGTTCAAAATCTTATAGCCGGTAATTGCTGAACTAAGAATTGACCCAGGGACTTCCGGCCAAGATGGAGGTGTCACTGGACACCCTGTGCCTCTTCTCACAACCAAGATTAAGGACAACAAAAAATACAGAACCAAAAAAAAAAAGAAGGAAAGAAAACCCAACCAGGACAGAGAGAAAATTGAATTGTGTGGGAGTCCAACAGTAACAATTCACCGGGACCGGTGAGGGGGCGGAGTCAGTGGCCGGCAGAGTCCGAGGCTGGCGGAGTCGGATCGTGGCGGGATCAGCCGGTGGTGGTCCCAGGTGCACAGTCACTCCAGGCGCACAGGCAGCCAAGCGGACCACGGACACATATTCACACACAGATAAACCAGGCGAAAACGGGCAGCGAGACAGACTGCGCGACGCAGGGCCCCAGCGCCGGGAAGTGAAGCCTAAAAGCACCCATTGAAAATACTTGTAGGGGCTGAGGTGCTGGGAGGGAGTCCCAGCCTCACAGGAGAGTTCGCTGGGGAGACCCATGGGGTCCTGGAGCATGCGCAGGCCCACCCACCCGGAATCAGCACCAGAGGGTTCCAGTTTGCTTGAAAGAAGCAGTAGAAGGGACTGAAATCTGGCAGAGAGCAGAGCAAGCACCGTTGTTCCCTCTCAGATCCCACCCCCACATACAGCATCACAACCCAGGGACTGGGCTGCCCCGCCGTGGGGAACACCTAAGGCTCCGCCCCTCACTACCTAACATCTGTGACAAGACAAAAATAAAAACACCAAAACCAAGGATGGCTCAAAAGGGAGAACAGACCTGGGCCCAGGAGCTAATTCATCTGAGCAACCAGGAGGTGGTCAACCTATCAGATGCAGAGCTCATAGCACTGGTAGCCAACCTATCAGAAGCACAGTTCAAAGCTCTGGTGATTAGGAAGCTCACAGAATTGGTTGATTTTGGTCGCAAATTAGAGGAACAAATGGAGGCTACAATAAGTGAAATGAAGAAAAACGCAAGGGAACCAGTAGTGATGGGAGGAAAACTGGGACTCAAATCAATGGGGTGGACCAGAAGAAAGAAAGAAACAACCAAACAGAAAAGAAGGAAGAAACAAGAATTTTTAAAAAATGAGGAGAGGCTTAGGAACCTCCAGGACACCTTTAAACGTTCCAATATCCAAATTATAGGGGTACCAGAAGGGGAAGAGGAAGAGCAAGAAGTGGAAAAGTTATTTGAACAAATAATAAAGAAGAACTTCCCCAATCTGGCAAAGGAAATAGACTTCCAGGAAGTCCAGGAAGCTCAGAGAGTCCCAAAGAAGGTGGACCCAAGGAGGAACACACCAAGGTACATCATAATTACATTACCCAAGATTAAAATGAAGGAGAGAATTCTAGAAGCAGCAAGGGATAAGGGCACAGTCACCACAGTCACCTACAAAGGAGTTCCCATCAGACTGTCAGCTGATTCTCAAAAGAGATCTTACAGGCAAGAAGGGGCTGGAAAGAAGTATTCCAAGTCATGAAAGGCAAGGACCTACATCCAACATTGCTCTATCCAGCAAAGCTGTCATTTAGAATGGAAGGGAAGATAAAGCACTTCTCAGATAAGGTCAAGTTCAAGGAGTTCATCATCACCAAGCCCTTATTATATGAAATGTTAAAGGACTTATCTAAGAAAAAGAAGATAAAAAAATATGACAGTAAAAAGACAGCAAACTCACAGATACTAACAACCACACCTAAAACAAAAGCAAACTAAGCCAACAACTAGACCAGGTGCAGGAACACAGAAATGGAGATCACATGGAGGGTTAGCAACAGGGGAGTGGTAGGAGGAGAGAGGGGAAAGGTACAGAGAATAAGTAGCATAGACGGTGGGTAGAAAATAGACAGGGGGAGGGCAAGAATAGTGTGGGAAAAGTAGAAAGCTAAAGAATTTAATGAAACAAGGTCATGAACTAAAGGGGGGAATGTGGGTGGGAGGGGTGTGAAGGGTGGAGGGGAATGATGGGGGAGAAATGGGACAACTGTAATAGCATAATCAATAAAATATAATTCAAAATAAAATAAAAAAGAATTGAACCAAAACCTGTCTGGATGAAATCTGTGATCTGTCCACTATTCCCCTAAGTCTCAGAGCCTACAATCAAGTAAGTAGGTGCTCCCTAAAGATTTCTTGGAAAGAAGGAAAGAGAGATAGAGGGATGACCGATCACAAGAGGGTAGAGAAGATTTAAATACAAATAAGACTTTTAGAAGATCCATTTTGAGCAGATCAGAGACAAATGTACCTGACGAATGAAGCACAAAGGAGGCCAAGTCAACTGTGAGAATGTTTGGTCAAAGCTGGGAAAGGTAGTAAGAGTCTTAGATAAAACAGAAACTCTACCGACTGGCTCTTCTGCGAATAACTAACCCCATGCCATCTACCTGACCTTCAATCCCCAGCCTCAGTTTGCTAATTTTGTCCATTAGCAATCTTAGAGGAAACTTAAGATCATGCTTTAGGAATGAGTAAATTAAGACTCAAGTTAAGCGTTTGTGGAACTCACTTATACCAGGGATGAGGCTGAAAGCAAGTCACCAGGCACCAAATATGGTGGGAGGTCTCCATTTGCTACAAGATGACTCTTCCAAAGGGGAATTTCCATGGGAATTTTGTCTTGACAGACAACTTCGTGTAAGCCAAGCCTGCCTCTTCTTGTGAGCATTACCAGGGGAAATAAAATGCCCACCCAGAGCTTGCTCGCCCCTAGATTTTTCACCTCTCTGTGTTTAACACGTGGCTCTAATTCTCCTGTAATGCTGGTGTCTTTATGTATCAGTGTCTCTTTGCTGGGGACACTGTGTGTTCTGTTTGTCCCATTGAAGGTACTGCTCCCAGCTGGCTCACAAATCAGGTTCAATAAAATGTAGTCATTCTTCTCTCTCAGTGAGTCTTTGGTGCTGCACTCATTTAACTTACCTAATATCCTATTTCGGTTGTCAGATTCTAAACACGGATTGATTAGGACAGGGGACTAAGCTTTCTGTTTAGTGCAGCGAGCTTTTTGAAGTGGATGGAAGGACAGCTCTGGAACTAAAAACCTGATATAAGGTCCACTTTGCCACTTGCCTGTGTGTTTGTGTAGGCTTGGTTTCCTGTCTCTCTTCTTAGTCACGTCAATTTGCTCACCTGTAAAAATGGGAATCAGAGGTAATTAAGAAAAGCAAGTGCTAACATATATTTGACAATATTTGGTAAAGTTTAAGTAATTATGAAAAAATAAGTTAGTATAATACATTTAAATATTAATAAAAAACTTGAAACTGGAAGCATACCATGTACTTAAATTCTAAGGAGAAAAAAATGGAACCAGGATGTTCTAGTATTATAAGGAATCTCAGAGATTAACTACTTCAGTTCCCTTTTTGACAGATGAGAAGCCTGAGTCTTCAAGTGAGGTGGTCACATGCATTAAATCACATAGCAATGAAACTGAGCTAAGCCCACTTTTCTTGTGACTTAGTTCTCCACTCAACTTTGGCCCAAAGGTCCCTACCCCGCCCCCTTCCGTGCTTCTGTGCACTCACTGTCTGTTGTGGCTCTCAACGGAGCTGCTCAAACCAGGAACTTTAAACTTCACACGCCAGGGGATGCTAGTCCTGTTTGGCCTGCTAAAGGTACTGCTCCCAGATGCCTCACAAATTAGGTTCAATAATATGCAGCCCCTGCCGCTAATGCTTGCCTTTTCCAATGTATTTGGGAGGACATTTCTTTGGCTGCAACCAGGAGAATGAATGTTGCAGATTTGGTGAAGATGGCTTATCCAGTGTGATTAAAGTCACCTGGATTTTACACAGTTCACCCTTTCAGCGCTAAAGGGAGTGTCTAAAGTATTTGTTGACTCTACCTCTGAAATCTACTCAGACATTTCCTTCCCTCTCCAACACTTTATGCTGTAAGCTCCCTGAGGGCAGGAACCTTGCCAGTTTTCCCTTTTGTAATATATCCCCAGTGCTCAGCACAGTGTCTGGCTCACAGCAGGTGCTCAGAAGGTATTCGTTTCATGGAAGAGTGAATCCCCATTGCCATTGCCTTCACTCATGATCACGTTGTCTTTCTCAAGAGGCTTGGAAGTACTTTCCCTCTAGTCTTACTCTTTCCAAACCCTCCTAAACCCTGCCCTCTGAGTATCCTACTAAATTACAAATATGAAGAGGTGACTCCTGTGCTGAAAATTTGTTGATGGCTCCCCTTTGCCTGATGGAATTGGAAAAGTGCCTGAATGGAGACTTTAATGTCCTGTATAATATGGCTCCAGACTAACCTCCCAGCCCGACCTGTAGACTCCTTTCTCCCATCTACCTTTTAGCACACACACAAAAACACATGCCTCTATTCATTGGCTTCTACCTGGAATGTCCTTTCTTTCCTTTACCACATAGTGACTCCTACCTACGACTCAAGCACCTTCCAGCGACCCGTTCCCGACCTGCTTTGGTCTCCCCAGTTATTAGGCAGATTCCTCCAGAGGGTGAGCTGCAGCTTTAATCCCTGTGTGTTAGGAAGTAGGAGATCATCCTGAACTGTGGCCCCCTCCCTCCAGTGATGCAGATGACTGAGGTGAGGTCCCACCTAAGCCCAGTTGTCCCTTAGATGAGAACGTCTGTATTAGACCCCAACTGAGAGCACGGAGAGCAGGATGCTTTGTGCACCGGGGACCGGGGAGAAGCGGAGGCTTGCTCGCCACTGCAGAGGATGCGCTTTCTCACCAGGTCCCAGCTGCACGATCTCGTACCGCCCACCCAGGGCTGCTGGACAGGCACACTTCATAAAAACAAAATAACATGAACATGTATTTTTATCTCCCTACTTAACTCTAACAAAGTTATCACACCTGATTTATTGTTTTTATTAATATAAAGTAAGAACACTTATCCCATGTTTTAGAAATTAGAGATAAGACCAAAAATGTATAAATACATAAATAAATAGCCACAATCATCTGGGTGTATTTCTTCTGGGTGTCTTTATGTAGATGTTTTATATGACTTATTTTTTACATAAAAGCCTTGTTTGTTTGTTTCACTCATACCATAAGCATTTTTCTGAGGTGTTAGGTGTTGTTAATACCAATCACTTTAAATGACTGGGTAATATTCCATTGAGTAAATGGACTGTTACTGGATAGATCCACCATGATTTGTTTAGTCATTTTCCATGTTGAAGATTGGTTCCCTGTAATATCCTACCTCTGTCAGTCACACACAAAGATGACTTTATACACAGATATTTTCTACTCTGGAGTTATTTCCTCAGAATGACTCTGACATCACATCAATTACTATTTTGTAGAACTTCCCCTTTTAGAAACATTCAATGCCCCCTCACATCCTTCCTCCCTGAAGGTAGAAGTTAATCCCTTACTCTATCATAAGGAATTTGAAAACCTGCAGACTATGGCCCTTTCCTAAGTCCCAGCATCATATCTGGAAAAAAAAAATCTTTTTAAATCCTCACCTGAGGATAAGTTTGTTGATTTTAGAGAGAGAGGAAGGAGAGGGAGGGAGGGAGAGGGGAGAGAGAGAGAGAGAGAGATCAATGTGAGAGAGAAACATCAGTCAGTTGCCTCCCACATGTGCCTGGAAGCAGATCAAACCCAGAACCTCGGTGTGTGCCCTGACCCAGTATCGAACCCACAGCATTTGGGTGTACAGGACGATGCTCCAACCAACTGAGCCACCTGGCCAGGGCCCAGCATATCTTTATCAGTCCCTGCATTTCATCGCCCCCCAGCCCCCTGTCCTGCCTGTGGTTCTAACACACACTGAGCTGTGCTCGGAGCTCTGTGCTGGTGCTCAGGCTGGCCCTGCGACCTCACCCAGCCCTGCACACACCCTGCATACACTAACCCTTTGGCTCAGACTCATACCAGATGGTACCTACTTTGCTGGCTAAAGCAAGACGATTTAGGCACTCTTTCCCCATGATTCCCCGGGCACGTCTCTGTCACACGCTTATCGCACTCTGCTGAAAATTCATGACTCCCTGAAGCTGGGAAATGTATCTCTTTCATTGTTTCCCTGTTGTTAGCACAGTACTCAACACACAGTTAAGTGTAGAATAGCTGATAAGCAAACCTAACAATAGATTTGGCAACTGAGATGTCCTGGTAATAGGGTATGGAAAGAGTAAATTGCTCTATTTGCAAAGTATTGACAGCTAGTAGGTGTGTCCTCCATTTTAAAGTGGCAAAATATATTATTAGTACAGTGCAAAGAGAAGAAAACCTGTAAGCGGGATTGCTATAAAGGAACTGAGAACCAAAGACCCATTGATTAATACACATCCTTATAAATTTTCACATTTTAGTATTTAGAAATTTTATCATGCTGTGTCATGCCTTTAAATGCCATTTATATGCTAATGATTCCCACATTTGTATCTCCAACCCCACCATTCTCCTGAACCCAGGGCTTCTGATTCCATCCCTATCCCCAGACATCTTCATTAGATGTCTGCCAGGCAACTCAGACTTCAGAACTCTGCACCCAAACTCAGGTTATGCACCCCGGCTACTTCTTGCATCACCTTCCCGTCTGGGTGACTGACATTTCCAGTCCTGCAGCTGGTCAGCCAAAAACCCTGATTCCCCTTTGAACCCCTCTTTCTTTCATGACCCACATCCCCTCCACAGGCTTTTTTTTTTTTTTCCTGGCTCTACCTTCAAACTCTGTTCAGAATTCAGCCACGTCTCACCGCACTCTCCATTGCTACTGTCCTGGTCTGAGTAGCTACCTGCACCTTCCTGAATTACTGCGGTGACCTCCCAACCAATTTCTTATCCTTCACCGTGCCCCCCCATGCTTTACATCCAAAAGGCAAAGTGTCCTTTCAAATGCCCTGTCCTTACCTACAGCCTTCTCATGACTGCCCATCTCAGATTCCTAATGTGGTATCTCAGTCTGCTCAGGCTGCCATAAGAAAACACCACAGACCGGGTGGCTTAAACAACAGACATTTATGTTCTCTCAGTTCTATTGGTTAGCAGATCCAAGATCAAGGGGCCAGCAAATTTGTTTTTTGATGAGAATTCTCTTCCCGACTTGCAGACAGATGCCCTTCCTCTGTGTCCTCACATGGCCTTCCCTCTCTGTTAGAGGGGGAAGGGGGAGGGGGGAGAGAGAGAGAGAGAGAGAGAGAGAGAGAGAGAGAGAGAGAGGGTTTTATTGGATCAGAGCTCTCATTTAACCTTAATTACCTCCAAAAAATAAAAAATAAAAACCGTACTTACCCCCAGAAAGGCCCTATCTCCTAATCCCATCGTACTGGAGGCTGGGCTTAGAAATACGAATTGCAGGGGGGACACAATGTGGTCCTATAACACGTAGCCTGTAAATGTCCATGTGATCCATAACACACGCACCCCACCTTCCTCAGCTGCCCTCGGCCCAACAGGGCTCTTTGTAGCTTCTTGAACGTACCCAGCAGGCTCCCACCCCAGGAGTATTACACCGATTGTCCGTCCACCTGGTCGGTCCCCCTCGTGTTCCTCGGGCCTCTGCCCAAATGCCACTTTTGGCCTATTTCTTCCTTGACCACCATTTGTGAGACTGCACAACCGCTCCGCCTCAGTCCTGTCCTCTCTACCTCACCTTCCTTTTCCCTGAAGCACTTCCACTACCCGACTTTATGTATTTGTTTACCCTCCTCCTCCTCTTCTACTCTAGTGGTAAAAGTATACGCTCTAAGAGGGCAGGAAGTCTATCCACTTTTTGTTCTATGCACACTCCTGGCGCTGAGGACAGTCTGGGCACACAGGAGAGGCACAATGTTTGATGACTGAATGAGTAAGCAGAAGTTCCTTCATACGCGTTCTCCTATTTCAGCCTCAAACCAAACCTGAAAGAGGATGGGGTAGACACTCGTTCTGTTTTTACAGAGGCGGAAAACTAATATTCATAAGAGTTAGATTTCACATATGTATGTAACATATGTAATAATCTCATTAATTGAGTGCTTAATATTGCTGAGGGACACCCATACTGTCATAGTTGCTTTCCTTTAATCCTTAGAGTAATCCTAAAAAGATTATGTATTATTATCCCTGTTTTAACACAATTACTTATGCCTTAAAAAGGTCCAATTCCTAGCCCAAGGGAATTGCTACCAAATGGCAGCATAGATAGGAACCCTAATCTGACTTCAAAGAGCTTGTTTTTATCTAGAGTTCACATACTTTTAGCACAACACCGGTTGCTAGATACCGTGCTAAATCTCACAATAACACCAGGAAGCGCGGGCCACTAGTATCCTCGCTGTGCAGATGAGATAGCGGAGGCTCAGAGATGTTAACTCGTTCAAGGTCACACTCTGCCGACCCAAGAGTCTGACTGTCAACCGCTGGCTGTCTGAGCAATGGTCACTTTTCATTGTCAGTTTCTATGCGCAAAGGGCCTAAATTAACCCGCAGGATGCCCCACCCACGACAGGTCTTTCCATCTGTATTTGCAATTCTGATCTCAGGAGACACTTGGGACACAGGGAGCTTTGGCTGATACAGCCAGTTCCTACGTTGATTAAATATATATTGACAAATACGATTCTGCCCAATCATTTTTTCCCAAAAGACATCTTCTTGTTCAGTATCTTTTGTTAAGTTGGCTATTTTTGTACCTATTCTCTTTCTTCTTAGACACCTGGTGACACGTGTGTGTGTGTGTGTGTGTGTGTGTGTGTGTGTGTGTGTGTGTGTGTGTTTCGCTCAGCCTCTGTCCCTGCCTCTAACAGGATAGCATAGCTTAGGTTCAATAGTGGAGAAGGATAATTGAACCTATTTTTCAGACGTACGTTGGTGGGCTCTATTCTGGGCCCATATTATGAGAATTGTGAGAACCAGACATTTCTTTAAAGTAGAGAGGGTTGGGCTGAGCCGGGAAGATTATTAAAAGACATCACAATGCCAGCCTTCGGAAATATATAAGGCGCCTAGATTCCTCGCTTTGTCCCGCCCCTTGTAGCACAAAGCTGTTCAAATACCTTTTCAGGAACAGGTTTCTTCCCTCAACGCTTATTCTGTAGCCTAAGCTTGGTGCTCATTTGTCCACCATATACTGGCCCAGTGATTCTCAAAGTGTGGTCCTGGGACCAACAGCATCAGCACCACCTGGGAACTGGTGAGAGATGCACATTCTTGGGCTGCTCCCAGACCCACTGAATCAGAGACTCTGCAGGTGGAGTCTGGTACCACCTGTTTTCATGAGCTCTTCGGACAATTCCAAGGTGGGTGCAGGTCTGACAGCCCCTGTGTTAGAAGTAATTCTTCTGCAAACCTCTGCTCCTCCCCGCCCCCAGGCTCGTCCTCTCCTCATAAGCCCATCACTGCTAGAGGACAAGGACACAGCAGCTCCAATTCCTGTTCCTTCGTTACAGCCACAACTACTGGGACAGAGCTAACCAAGGGGCTCAGTTCTCGCAATGCTTGGTGTATGTGTATGTATATATATATATATACCTTGGAGCCTGGTTTGGGAGCAATATTTTTGACTGGAAAACATATAGGTGACAGGCTGCAGCAGGCACATTTACTGAATAATTGTTGCCTGCTTTAGGAAAATCCCCTTACCAACCTTCCCCATTTTGATCATATCTTTGCTCTTTTTTAATAGAGCATAATAACGATGTTTAGTCGAGTATATTCTGTTTGCTTTAATTCTAAAAAAACTTGCACCCATGTAATACATTTAAATCGAATGGTACTACAGCTCCTATTGAGAAGCAGCTACCTCCTACTTTCCATATGCCCACACCTCTGAGACTCTCATCACCTTAGCTTTCTCTTCTGTTATTTAATTCCATACTTCTTAACAGCACACTGGTATCACCATTTTTCAATTTGTCAATTTCAGTCATTAGCTCTCGACTTCCTCCTATTGGCCTTGAGAACCTAGTTTCCCTTCCCCTTACCACCCTCACACAGTCCTCCCCAGGTTTCAGTGCCACCTCCATCTTCCTGTCTCTCTCTCAAGTTCAGAACACCCAGGACAAATTGTTGAGTTTATCCGTTGGCACCCAAGCTTCCCACCCATCGCATCCTACATACATACTGAACTTCCTCCATTCTGCTAAGGACCTACCACTTTTTCTTCTGCTTCCAGGTTCATGGTACCTTGAAATCTCCCATCTGTGGTGGCTAATCCCATGTTGAACTGGAAGTCACTCAAACGAAGCTCAGGCCAAGTTCCACACAAACACCACTAAAGAGAAGATTTAGTTCTCTGGCTTTTAAAATAACACTTTATTTTTAGTAACTTATATGCAAATAATTTATAGTAGAATAGTATCGCATTTTTATTATATTTTTATAAGTTGGCATTTGCAATGGATATTTTATATTATAGTTATAAATTTTTGTATTTGAAACACAAGTTAGATCTTGCAGTTTTTGGAATCTTCGTCTTACCACTTTCTCACCTGGGATGTACTGAGTTCTTAGTTTTAAAATGGTGATACTAATAATCACTTTGCTTTAGAGGCATATAGCAGTTTGAGTTCTTGACATTCACTAGGGATTATGCTGAACTCTTTACATGTATCAATCAATGTAATTCACTACCTTTATGTTAATCAAATGTGTGCTACTATTAATGCCATTTCACAGATGAGGAAACTGAGTCACAACAAGGTTAAATCAATTGCCCCAAGTTCCACAGCCACTCGGCACTACATAAAATCACCCCTTATAGAATCCCTTATGTGTAATGCAGAGTCATTCAGAGATAACCTCATCTTTAAGTCTTACAGCAGGTCTGTGATTTAAGCATAACAGGTGCCTGGCCTCCCTAAACCCCATAGACTCCCTGCAGGCTGTTGCCTCAGAAGCCCACAGTGGAGTGTTCGTGGTGCGTGACATCACCCTGTCCCACTTCCCTGACCAACATGCATGACGTCTCTCCTGATGCTACTTGCTTATGGGCTATCAGAGGCCTTTTTGCCTGCTAACATCAAGCAGGGAAGACATCAGCCTTGAGCAAGAGAAAAGCTAGACACCTTTGTTTTGGCTTGTTTGGGATGCCACTCTCCTTTGGGTCCTGGTACATTTTCCTGTCCAATGTCCTAACAATTTCAAGTCAGCTAACTCCATTGTAGTGATTCCGATGGGGCAACAGGATAGCATTTCTGTTATTTCAGTATTTATTTTGCATACTATCAATATTTTATCTCCAAAGTGCACAGAATTTATAAAATAAAATGCTCAAAGAAACTAAGTTATTTAATGCACTTTAAACACAAGTACATATAAATATGTTATAAACATTGGAAAAATGCATACTTACAAAACATAAATATTATAACTGTAATATAAATTATTGGCAAATACAAATGCATTAAGATAAATATTCAAAATATAACCAAAAAGCACATAATAGGAAAATCTAATCAGTTACAGAAATTGAAAATGAAAATATCATTTGCTCTTTATAAAAATATGCTAAAAATAAAGTGCATCGGTGGCATCATTGAATTGCAAACATGTGTTCTGTGCGAACCTGCTGCTGCGAAAGCTCTTTCTGGATGTTTTCTGATTAGAAGGGCGGTGAGGAGATACTTAGAAGCGAACCCTGAATATTTTCCTCTGAATTTCAGCTTTCAGTAATTTTATCTCTTATTTGAGAGTTAGGAGGAGTTCTTGCCCGAGTACTGCCTCCTCCTACACCCATCCCAACAGAGACAGCAGGTTTCATGTTGGTGAAAAGCTGTATTTCCCACCCCAGCCTCACCCCTGCCAAAGACAGCATTTGATCTGTCTTTATCTTCCGCATTTTCATCATAGACGTTTGGCAAATCTGAGGCAGACATACCTGTATTCATTTTCATACTGACACATTCATATCTGCTTTTTCAGAAATTCTTTGAAATGCAACAGTAATTATTCCTTCAATAGGAGCTTTGCAAGACCACGATATAGTTGCTTATTGCAATTCACACAGGCCCAGAGCTGTCTAGACTTGTAGACGGCACCAGGTTGCCTTTTTACATAATTTGAATAATTGAATCATTGGTCTTTCTCTCCAGATATTAATAACTTGAATTTCAGAATTTAAAAAAAAATTAAAATAGCATACTACCAAATATATGGATATTTCAGTACTTAAACATAGTACAGTTTACCATAATCTCATGATTTGGTAATTACAAACCATTCCTCTTTCTATGGAATACCCAGCATGCTTTGAGGTCAGGGCCTCATTTCATAAATGATGAAAAAAGTGCTCAGGCAAAGGAAGGAAGTAATTAACCTGAGGTCGTTCAGCTAGCAGCCACCCACAATGAGATTTGAACCCAATTCTTTTGGACTCCAAAGCCAGAGTAGCTTTTACTAACTCCTAGTAAGTTACAGGTAAGTCCTTTGTATGCAAATAGACCCCATATTACCTCCCCCCCGGGTGAGACACGTGACTGACATTTTTCTCCAGAGAAACAAGCACTTCGTGGGGCTCTGAGAGACGTTTTCCTGAGGTGAGTGCTGTTGAGCACCAGAAGGGGCTGCTGTGGCCAGTTATAAAATGTCCTCTTCCATCAGTCTCAAAAAGAGAAAAAAAATAGGGATGAGGAGTTTTAAAATGTACGTAGGTCCCTGACGACCTCCCGAGGTCGCTCCCCACTCTGTGATTCCGCAGGCCTGTGAAAGTGAAGACAGTTTAAATCTGAAGTCGGTTCCCCCGATTTTGGGCCCTTCGGCTGTTCGTTACCTTGCAAATGAAACATCCGAATGCAGAACTGAGTGACTTTCTCCCTCCTTATTTCGGCTCCTCCTGCGACCTCAGACTCCGTTCTCTGCTGAGCCGTTATCAAAGCATCCAGGTGGAGGGATAGCTCAGGAAATTGGAAAGAATTGTGGTTGTCTTTCCTCTATTTGCTCCTTTCATCTCTTTTTCTGTTTAATAAGCACAAAGTAAACACAGAAATGACTTTTTTATTCTGAAATGTTATGAGCATTAAGCTCTGAGCATTATCGCGGGAATGCATTTCATCTGAACTCCAAGGAGGCTTAATGTAATTTTTTAAAGGAAAACCCCAACATTAGCAAAGCTATGACGATTTCCTACTGCGATGGTGGGTCTAGGAGGCCTCCCTCTGGCAGGTGAAATGTTTCCAAGTCAGCTCAGGGTTTTTGGACCCTTGAGGGGTCTGCAGAGCTAAGCCTTGACTCCGTGGGTGGCACTGTGGAAAGTTTGACACTGCTCGGTTACAGAAATTTCTGTCATCCGTCAGTCACCCACCGTGGACAAGATCCTTCGGTAGGATCTTTGCATGGGTTTCTTCATTTAACTCGGACGCTCTTGCCAATCACTTCACATTATCTGATCTCACCGTTAAGAAAACTGTAATTCAGAGCAGTTAAATGATTTGTGCGTAGCCTTTTAGCCAGCAAGTAGCAAAACTAGGATTTGAATCCAGACTCTCTGGTGCCTGCGCTCAGTCTCTTCCCGCCGCCGCCACCTGGCGTCTCAGCACTTCTGCCCCTGGCCGCTAACCCCTGTCCCGCGTCTCATACATGTGGGCCTGGATTCTCGATCCAGACTCAAACCTGCTCAAACCTCCCCTGTAGTTTGGTAGCCTGCCAGCATCCTGCTCGCTTGGCTGGAAGATGCTGCCTCTTTGGAGAAACCCTGACACATCCCACCCTTATTTCACTGGTCAGTCATTTTCTAACCCTGCTGTGCCCATAGCCCTGCACCCATCCTGGGGGTAGGGATGTAAGGAAGAGAGGCTCTCGGCTGAAAGTCCCCTGTCCAAGAGTCAGCACAGGGGATGAGTACAGCCTGCAGAAAAAAGGCAAACGATAACACAGTGTGGCATGTGTCATAGAGACAAATAACTAGTGCCATATAGGAATCTCTACAGTTAACTTCCTAAGGGAAAATCTGGGAAGGCTTTCCAGAGGGGGTGACATTGGAGCCAGGTTTTGAAGATGCCTGTGATGGGCTGAATTGTACCCCCCCCCACAAACTTGCACATTGAAGCCCTAACGCCCAATGTGACTGCATTTGAAAATAGGACGTTTAAGGACGTAATCAAGGTTAAATGAGGTCATATGGCAGGGTCATAATCCAATCAGACTGGTGTCCTTGTAAGAGGAGGATACTTGGACTCAGAGGCAACAGGAATGGGTGTGCATGAAGAAAAGATCATGTGAGGACACAGAGAGGAGGCGGCCCTCTGCAAGCCAGAGAGAGAGGTCTCAGGACAGACCAAACCTGCTGACACCTTGATCTCGAACTTCAAGCTTCCAGAACTGTGAAAAATAAATTTCTGTGGCTTAAGCTACCCAGTCTGTGATATTTTGCTATGGTAGCCTGAGCAAACTTACACAAAGTCCCCAAACTCTTACTCCTTCTCCTTCTTACTTGAGTTATGTTAGCCCCTTGACAGCATTTCACCTGTCACCCCCCTTGCTCGCCCCTCCTACCTCTGCAGTGCCTACAGGAGCCAGGCATGTTTCTGTAGTTAGTGACAGACAGGTTAGTTTTTATATAAACGCTCCAGCCAGTGGTCACAGGAAACCCGCACAAGTTTATGAGTATCGGTGTTTGGCAGGGCACCAGTGGCCTCTGGCCATTTATAAGAAATGCCTGTGTTTCCAGTGTATTTTCTGTGACCTTTTCTAAAATGAGCTCAGAATTTCTACAACATGTAACAGTGAATGGTCACTTTTGTGTAATGCAATATAAGGCAGGGAACTCTCCGTAAGAATTGTATACATTCCTGAAGATTTAATCACTTATGCAATTTCGCACATTTCTACACATTTGTGTTTTTAATTGGAGGTTTGAAATTGCTAAGAAGTATAAGAACTCTAAAACTAGAAAAATGCTAAGGAGACGTGTGTGGAGAGATCAGACAGACTGCTAATGAAGTACATGTGCACTTAGTCTTGGAATAGCACTGGGCCTGCTGTGGGCATAAAGTAAGTGCTAGACATAATTGTTGCTTTGAGACAAAATTGAAAATATCCAAACACAAAGATCCTTGGAAAACATTGAAGAAATTGAATTAAAACTGAAAATGAGAAGAATAAAACTTCGTAAAACTAATTTGACAAAAGTACCAGATAAAATAATCAATAAGCTGTAACATGTTAAAAAAAATAATAAATATAGATTGCAGATGTGAGCATTGCAAAGATATCTGGTAATGAGTAAAACAGACTTTTCTTGAGTGACTACTAGAAAGCTTATCTATAACCATATAAATAGGTGTTTTATAACAATTTTCAGTTTACCTGTCGGCCTCCCCAATAGATGATGAGGTTCTTAGAGGAAGAGATTGGATCGTATCTTACTCATTTTAATACCTTCAGGGTCTAGCGCCTGATGTTGAGTGACCTGATATTTGTTGAATGAGCGATGAGTCAAGGAATTTATGAATTCAGGAAATAATGGTTGACTAAGCTTCATGTGTCAGACAGGGCAGGGTGGGGAGGCACTCCAGACACAGTGCCAGGAATGGGGGGTCTACCTGGAGACGAGGAACTAGGCACTGGCACACCGTGTACTCACTGGTACACCGTGTACACCGGTACACCATGGTCACAACGAGGGCTGTGCAGTCAGGCTTGGTTTCGACTCCTGCTTATGCTTCTTAGTTGTTATGAGATCTTTGAGAAATCTTGTCAGTTAGAACTTTATTGAAC
This sequence comes from Anoura caudifer, assembly GCA_004027475.1. Taxonomy (NCBI): domain Eukaryota; kingdom Metazoa; phylum Chordata; class Mammalia; order Chiroptera; family Phyllostomidae; genus Anoura; species Anoura caudifer. The sequence goes on from PVKU01004028.1 coordinate 20,785, forward strand.
ACTTACTATGTGCCTTTCGAAGAATAGGTTGTGAGTATACAGTGGTTAAAAGAAAGGCATTGCTTTCCCCCTCGCGAGCTGTCCAACACCGAACAAGTATGTAGTTTTATATGAGACACGAAAATTGTTGTAAGAAATAAGGTTAAATGGATAATAAAGCAAAGCTTCTAGGAAACACCTGGCACGTGCCAGTGGCTCCGGCAGTGGTAGCTGAATACAGGTTCTTGGCGGCACGGGGATGCTCCACTGACCACTCACCCCTCATGGCTCCTGTGGTCCTATTACCACCCGTCTGCATCCAACACCAAGTTTAAGATGAGGCCACCCTCTAATATTAATGATCCTACAGTTAGGTCTCCCTATATCTTCAAATGCCTCCACATCTATTAGTAATTTTAATTACCACCACCATCCACTGTGGTGAGTACAGTCGCCCCCCCCCAAGAACAGGAATGAAAATGTAGGCCACCCTAGTTTGTCACTCACAAAACGCGACATGCTAGAAGGGAGCTGCCTGATCACCCTGCGTGTTCCTGTGGCCCCACGGGTGAACACTGGTTCTCGTCTGAGAAGCATTCTCTAGCTCCTCACTGCTTCCAAACGCAAATGCAAGGTCCCTGTCACCTCACGCAGCGTCAGTGCTTCCCAAGCGCAGACCCCTGGAAGAGCGGTGACAAAACTTTCCCTCAAGAAGAAAAGGACACTATAGGGAGCTTTGCGTAAAACCAAAGAGTTCATTTAAAACCGGTATCCTTTATTCTGATTATTTATCCCACCAGTTATAGTGTTAAATATCATTTAATTCACAAAATTATGCTCACAGTTGGCATTTTTGGTAAATATCTCTATTTAGCAAAATAAAAGTTTTGACCCAGCCTTTCCTTTTTTTTTTTTTTTTTAAACTGACCTGTGAGATCCAAGACAGGACGTTTGTGGTGAGCCAGGACTGGTGTACAACTATGAGGCCTTCTTTGACATCCAACCCTCCCTCCCAGCCTGCGTCTTCATCATTCCCTTCTCCCTCCGTTCGCCTCTCTCTGTTCCCCTTGCCTCTTCTCTCCTCCTTTCTGATCTAGTAGCACCGACCTCATCTTTCCACTGTGCCTTAAACTCTGTGATTGTGTATATCCTTGGGTTAGTCCCTACTGATCCCTCTGCCCTTTCTATTTAGCTTCCCTCCACGCACCAAAACAATGTGAAACGCCATTCTCCCGGGGTGTTTGCTGATTGCTCTTTCTTAGCAGGGTGGCTGTTTCTCTACTTGCCTCTCCCATGAGACCTGAGTCCCCAAAGGGCAGAGACAGAGCCGTGGCCCTATCGTTAGTCCACTCCTGATGCCTGCCTGATGGCTAGGCTGTGACTGTAGACCAAGTAGATGAGACAGAGGAAAGGAGATGAAGAAGGGAGGGGGGGAAGGGGGAAACAGACAAAGAGAAAAGCAAATACAGAGAGGCACAGAAAGAACACAGAGAAGTGCACACAGAGAGAAAAGACAGATGGAGCCAGGGATTGAGAGACAAGGAGGGAGAAAGGAACTTAAATTGACATAAAGAAAGAAAGTGGGGGAGGGAAAAGAGAGAGGGGGAAAAGGTCTGTTATAAAAAAAATAAAGAGGGATGGAGGAAAGAACAAAGGAGGCCAATAAGAAGCAAGAAAGAGACGATTAAGAGAAAGATTCCTGCTTGTCAGAGAACAGTTCCTGCCTGGTGTACACCCTGGGCTCTCCGGCTCCCGTTGCTGTTGAACACAGCGAGCCTCCCTTCTCCAGGCCCAAACGCCTGCCTTCCCATCATTCATCTTAAACACACACAGCAGGCTTTGACTCGTGTAGTTTTCATCCTATAATTATTTGAATACATTTATATTCAATTATATTTAGATTTTTATTACCTCTGTAGTTTCTTAAGATAAATGAAAATGCTTAGAAAAGTGGCAATTCATTAAAGAAAGCATTCTCTGCTTTAGCAAAAATATTTTATTCCAGAGAATAGTTTCTGCTAGTAAGTATGTGTATGAAAACTCCCAAGGAAGTTTTACGATGATGGGTCTTGACTAACTTAGCCCTGATTTAAAAGGCTTTTTTTTTTTTTTTGAGTTGGAAATGGATGTTTTTCTTAATGCAGCTTTCTGGAGAGTATCTTGATTTCATAAAATTGCAACATTATTTAAGTACATAATGTCATTTTTTTTCTAAGTTTTGATTTTAAAAAGTGAGTAAAAATTACCATTTCAAATTCAATTCACCAAAGGGACCAAATGATAAATACACTCATTTCAAGTTGGGTATAACCATTGTAACAGCTGCTACATATGGCTCATTTCCTTTTTTAAAAAAGTTACTTTTCAATTACAGTTGACATACAATATTATATTAGTTCCAGGTGTACAGCCTCGCGATGAGGCATCTGCACATTGTACGAAGTGATCATCCTGGCAAGCCTGGTACCCATCGGACACAGTAGGGAGCGTTTCTTAAGAGCTTTGCACCCTTGTCTCACGGAGCACACTCAGCCCCAATGTGTCCCTCTGCCATTTCCATTTCACCTGCGTGGCAGCTAGGCCCCCAGAGCTGAGGTGGCTAGGGAAAGTCAAATAGCTGCTGAGCAGCCCAGTTGATTTTCATCCTAATGTCAGCTGGGGAACCAAAATGTTCCTCCTGATATGACAAGGACTTAACATCCCGTGTCACAGTTAATCAAGGCTGAGACTGATTGATCCACTGACCTCTTTGGAGCCGTAGACACCGAAAAGATAAGAAGAGAAAGTCATTGTGCGTGATTAAATGCGTCCTTTTCATTTAACACCGTCAGCAAACCTGAGCAGTACAAATATTTGCATACATATCACCTTTGACCTCTGAGGAAACAGCCCCTGAGAGTTTAAGCAGCTTGTTGCCTGGGGACCCCAAATCCCCTCCCCACTTATTCAGACCCCATAATAAGGTATGAAGGCCCAAAGTCATCAGAGCCTGCCTCACTGGAGAAGAGAACCTTTTACTTTTTTGTAAGTTGTTTGAAAAGCTTGAACTTTGTGGAATGCTTGCTAAGTGCCTATGTGCTTGTGAGTGAATCACAGGAATTCGCTCATTTACTCCTCACAACAGACCAGTGAAGGAAGCTCAGGATGTCAGACCCCTCCTGGACGCTTCCCTCCGCAGAGCAGAGACACAGAGACAGATGTGACTTCAGGGCACAGACAGGCTAACAGGACAGCAGTCTGAGGAACGGACTGGAGCTGCAGAATGCAGGCCCAGCCTAAGGGCATTCAAACTCTGACTACTTAAAAACACCACCTTAGCCAACTGACTGAGGGCTTAGTTTATTCCCTCATGTCAGTTCCGCGCCTCTGCCTGGGGAGACCGTAAGGCGCATGACCTGTAGCACGTGCTACTCAGTTTACAGAGCCCAGGCGGTATCTTTCATACCCATGTATTAAGACAATACCATTGCTTCTCCCATCTTGGGTACTCCAGAATCATCCATTTACTTCCCTGCAGCTTCTAAAGTAGCTACACACGGTGCTCATGTTATTACAAGACCCTTAATTGTTATTAATTGCTGTTGGAGGTGATGATAATTAATGCCCTGCCATGAAGTGCTTGCTAGCCACTGTCCTGGTGTGTGTATTTAACCTGTGCTTGTCTACGGACAGCACCAGATCCGATAGAGACCTCCGGAGGTCTCTGAAGAAGAGACGGGTGGATGTGGGTTAATCTGGAGACCCCAAAGCCTGGGGCCGCCTCTTCCATGGGGAGATCTCACTGCCTGTGGCCGGTGCCTTTCTGCTTCCTGTCAGGTCCTCCACCTCCCAGCTGCCACGCTGGCTTCGCTTGATCAGAACAGCAGGTTCATTTGATGACAAGCCAGTATGGGCTTCAAACACCAATTACCACGCTGCCGATGACAAATACGAAGGGAAAAAAGCAGCAATGATTGTTTAATAAATTTCTTATGAAGACAAATGGCCCTTACATAAATCGCCCTGCCTTATTTCTGAAGAGCCTCGCTTATTCAGACATGAGACGACAAGGGTTAATTTCTAAAACTGGGACAGCACAACCCCAGGGTGGCCTTAGGAACACTGAGCAATTCCTGTGGTCAGAAACCACCGGGTTCCACCGTGAGGGTTCCCGGAATAAAGAACAAATGTTCAGCCTCGTGTGCTGTTTTCTGGACCGCAGGGCACTGGAGGTGAGAGTCCTTCGGTGACTTCACATCGTGTGGGAACATCTAACAAACAGCCTCAAGAGGGGGCGTGAAGAAGTGCACGTAAGCCCTGTCCCTTATACACTCCACAGAAGAAATTGCTTCCGGTCCTCAGAACTGCACGAGGGCTGCAGTGGAGCAGCAAACTGATGGAGAGCATCAGCTTTGGAATTAGGCAGCCCCCATTCAGGTCCAGGATCTAGCGGGCACTAGACGCGTGATCTTGGCCAAGTTACTTAACCTCTCCAAGTCTCATCCCCTCATCCACTGAACAAAGAATAGGAGCTACTGCACCGATTCGTTGTTGTAAGGGTTAAATTAAATAATGTGGGATAAGTGCCTAGCGCAGAAAACACTCCGCTCGTTATCCCGAAGTTCGTTATTATCTCCCCAATTGACATATGAAAAAGTGCAAGCTCACAAAAGTTTAGTGTCTCATCCAGACACACGTCTAATGGTAGAGCCTGGATTTAAATCCACGTCTGTGCCCCACTCCCCTGCCTTTGTCTAGACCCTAAGCTTCTCAGTGCGCGCAGCACGGGTGGAATATGTCTTGTACAGTTACCTTCATTCCATTTCAGACCAAAGGTAAAGAGTCCCTCCTCCCTCTTTGAAGTGCCGGCTGCTTTCTCCTAATTAGCAGAAGGATTTGATAGCCTCAAAATATATCATTAAAAATACAAGAAGGCCCTGGCCAGGTAGCTCATTTGGTTAGAGCATTGTCCCGATACACCAAGGTTCAGTCCCCAGTCAGGGCACAAACAAGAAGCAACCACTGAACGCATAAGTAAGTCGAACAACGAATTGATCTCTCTCTCTCTCTCCCCCCGCCCACCCTCCCACTCTCCCTCTCTCCCACTTCCTCTCTCTCTCTCTCATATCAATAATTTTTAAAGAATACAGAATTATTTCTGAAACTGATTATAAATACTCGCGTTTGTTCTGCTTATGTGTTTTTGTTGCATTTTTAGAAATACTTGAGAACGCATGCCTACCCACCAAATCTTCTATTTCTTACCACTTGCTCTTGCCTCACATGTGGGTTACTGGGAGCATTGCTGAGGTCTTGTTCCACGTCTGTGCCACTGCACAGATAGCTCGGGAATAGTATGCAGAGCATTGAATTTGGTCAAAGAACTGGATAGTTCAAGAAATGTTGAGGAGCTGCTATGTGTCCAGCATGAACTTGGCAATGGAACTGTACAAATGAGGGAAATGTGATTGCCTTCTGAGGCAAGTCCGTCACTGTCAGCAGCAAGATTCTCAAATAATGCCCCAAAACCGCAACAATTCTGTGTTTAATAAGCGTTTGTTGAGTGCCTACCAGGGCCAGGCCCCGTGCCAGACACGGAGGCTGTGCAGAGACGGATCACATGTGAACCTTCCATGACGGGGGTGTGGAGTGGCCTCATCTGCCTCCGTCTGGGCATCCTCAGACAAACCCTCCTGGGAAGAACCTCACTTTCCCCCAAAACTCTCAGTGGAAATTGGAATTCCTGAATAAGCCCAACCCTTGTTCAGAAATTTTTTTAAAAAAAGTAATGGTGGGGTAGGGAGTCTTCTTCAAACAAGAGACTACCAGACTGTCCGTCCCTCACAAGAGAAATAAACTTGCCAAATCAAAGAAGGAACTTCTATTCATTTATTTTTTCAGGTCAGTCCTCCCCTTCTCAAGACACACACACACACACATTTACACGCAGGCTCAAGCTCAAGCGTGTTCTCTCTTTCACGTACATATATACACAAGGGTTCTCTCTCTCACACACACACAGGCGCGCACACACAACCAAGCCTTTGAACCTGGGGCGGGAGGTGGGGATGAGAAACTAGGACAGTCTGCACGTGGCCTTGTCAGTGAGGAAGCAGCAACGCGGAGCAGAAGGCAGCGTGAACGGGAGCTGTCTGCTGTCGCTAATGACTTCGAGCAGTAGGTGCGTCTGCGGCGCTGCCCCCGTTTGGAGACTGGGAGCCTGTGGCATTGCAGCTGTTGCCTTGTCCTCCTCTCCCCTCCTGCCTGGCTCTCTCCCCTCTATCTCTGCATCCTTTTAGCAGACTCAAAGCCCCTGCTGCTGCACACCCAAGAGCAAAGGCATGAGGACAGGAGACACGCCTGCTGGGTGTCGTGCGCCTTGCCCTGAGCCTCGCGTTGGGCGTGAGAGTCAGTATTCCCTCCCGCCCCCGCCCCGCCACAGCCCTGTGAAGACTGTATGGTTCTCTCCAGACCTGCCACCTCTCTGTAAGGCTCCCCCTGGCTCTCCTCTGAGGCTGCTTCATCTGGCACGGGGCAAAGGGACAAACTCCTCTGCACCCCCTTTATTGCTAACCTTGAACACAAGTCCACAAACCTGCTTTTAGGGGACTACCACTGGTCCCTGTTGGAAGCAGGCAGTAACGAAGTGGACAGAAGGATTGTGGGACCTGCAACTTCCCAGCCATTGTCCTGGTCACCGGCTCGGTCCTCCTTTGCCATGAGGACGTTCGGCTGTTGTGCTCTCCCGTTCCGCGTATCAGGGTGGAGTTCACTCATTCCTAATCCTTGGTCAGAACCCCAGCCTTCTCTGGACCCAGCTCCGGGTCCCTCCCTCCCTCCCTGAAGCTCTCACCGACCTCATTCTCCAAGGAGGAAGCTTGACAATGTGACAAAACCAGGATCATTCCACTGGCATGAAATGCATCACGAGAGTATTTTGGAATCCTCACCTGAGGATATGGTTTCTGATTTTAGACAGAGAGAAAGGGAGAGAAACCTCGGCGTGAGAAAAACATCAATCAGTTGCCTCTTGTATGCGCCCCGACTGGGGACTGAACCTACAACCTAGAATGTGCGTTCCCTGACTGGGAATCAAACCCGTGGCCTTTCGGTGTGGGGGACAACGCTGCAAATAACTGAGCCACCTGGCCAGGGCAACTTCATGGCGGATTTTGACCGCATCACTTCATCTCTCTGAAGCTCTGCTTCCTTATCTACAGAATGGAGGGCTCAGTGGCCTCACAAGGCCGTGGCGAGATACAAAGGCCTAAGGTGAACAATGCCCCGAGCCCAGCACTGGCGCACGCCGCATCCTGAGCAGGAGCCCCCTGCCTTCGTTCCTCACTCACGGGACCATCTCCTCAAGCCATCGCTTTGCTGATTGTGTCGGAGCTGCTTGTCCTGCAGGCGCTCCTTACAGAAGGCTCTGGAACTGCTCTGTGTTATGTTCCCGTCCTAAGGGAAATGAACGCTTTGGTTTCGGAGGAGTCCCGCATTGAATGAGTCAGCGTAACCCATTTTTGTCCAGTTACACTCGACAAGGTAAGCATGTTCATCTAGCAAACACGCCCTGTACTTTACAAAGACTAACGCATTTAGGTCTCCTAACAACCCTGTAAGGTGAGACAGTACTGCTACCCTCACCTGAAAGGTGCCGGAACCACAGCACCGCGCAGCCAAGTCATTTGTCCGAGGTCACCCGGTGGTTGCATAGCCACAGTTAGAACTCATTCCGCCTCCATAACTGATCTGAACTCTTACCCGCTCCGCCGAGCTACCTCTTCAGTTTAAAAATAGATGCACACCCACATACAGACACACACACACGTATGTGTAAGTATTGTCAATCCTGCAAACTAAAAATAATAATGCTATTCTTCATGAAACAGCTGCTAATGCTCTACCAAACATTAACTCCAGGAGGCACCCAGCCATCAGTTGTCTCCCATCTCCCTCAGCGGGTCCCACCGTCCAGCCTCCCTCCCCCGTGGGACAGCTGCATCGCTTTGCACGCTGCCTCCCCCCACAGGAGAAGCAAAGTCCCGGAGCCCACGGGAGCCCCTTCCCTGCCTCCCGTCACCGAGGCTTTTCCCAGCCAACCACGGAAGCAGCCTGCCCAGCCCGTCGGCTAGGTCTTTAACGTGGTGTTTTTCCCCACTTCGGTGGGATCCGCAGGGTAGGTGGATTTTCCTCCCTTCCTGAGGAAGAAGATCTCTCCCCTGGAGTCCTCTGCTCTGAAGGAGAAACCCTTCTGTGGGCCCTCTCCTCGCATCCCGGCTGCCGGTATCACACTACACCCCTTGTGTCCAATCAGCAGGACGTGCTTTTCTGAGTCAAAGGAGAAGTTGGGTGGAAGTCACCGTATGTTTAGAGAGCACGTCCCAAGTGCTCAGTCTTGTGCTGGGAGACTGGAATCTGGTTCCTGGTCTCTCATGGCGGGGGATCGTTCATGAGCCAAGTAAATAGCACAGAAGTTGCGTCTTGGGGAAACCAGACATTTAAGTTTATCCAATGCGAGTACCTCTGACTCTCTGCTCCCCACCTTCAGTCATACAACCAGTTCAGGTCACCTAAAAAGTGCCGTTAAAGAAAAGTGTCAGCCAAGCAGGGGACCTTTGAGATATTCTAGCTCAGGGTTGGCAAACGGGTTTTCTCTCTAATGCCCATAGCAATGGACTGGACTGCTGTTGGGATACTTTTACACATGAATCTGAGTTTATAGGGCAAGAGCAGTGCGATCAATTTAGTGATGTGTGTCCATGGATTGGTCTTAGTTTGGGCTCCATCGAAGTTTGAGATAGGGATTCTGGTGGAAGTGATTTATTGGGGGAAGGCTCTCAGAAAAAGGGGAGAGAGGAAAACAGGCTGAAGCAAGAGGAGTAAGCAAAGCAAGGGTGTGGGCCGAGCTGAGGGCTAGCCAGCGCTAGAGCATGGACTGAGGTCAAGGGGGATGGCACTGTGTGTGCTGGTGGCCCATCATTTCGTGGCTGTGGCCCACAGGGTGGTGATGGTGCACAGCCTCCTAGCACCGTGGCCCTTCTCAGCAGAGGGCTATTCTTGGGAAAAGGGAGCCGCTATGAGTCATTAGCAGCCAACACTCATGGCAGATGGGAGATGGGTCCACCCATCCAGTGACGGGGGCCTGGGCAGGGCACCAAGAACATCCACTACTGATGGGGAATAAGAGAATGATGGTGCACCAGCTAGGTAGCATCCTTAGTATAGCGCAGCCAGTTCATTTTACAGGTGGCGAATCTGCACAGAGGGGAATCTGGTATAGAGAGGTGAGGAACCTGACATGCAGAGCCCTCCCTCCACAGTCTGACCTCACACTAGCTTCGCCTCATCTGCCAGGCTGGGCGTAGGGCTGACTTCTCCAGCTCTGCCCCTGCCTTGTTCCCAAGGATCCAGGCATTTGTCTTGCCCTCAGGCTCTTCCTCATGCTTCTTTTATGGCCGTCGGTGAGATCCCTGCCCTTTCTTCTCTACCAAGCCATTAGAAAAACTCTGGAGACCCACTTCATGACATCTGGAATGGTAGACACGTCACAGACTGTTGATCACTTCATAGGGTGTTGTAGCCCCTTTAAAAACGATCTGAAAAGATTTGTAGTCTCACAGCAGGTAACTGATAGGTGCCCACAGATTATCTGTAACACCTGCACTGCCATTATGGCTTTCCTTCAAACCCTGCTAGGACATTATAGATTTCTTGTAGAACCCCTCAGCTTGCCTGTGGTAATTAGGCTACGTTCAATAGTCATCCATTTATCTATCTATTGAATGCTTGCTACACGCTAGACCATGTTGTAGAGAAACCAGCTGAACAAAACTGACGAGGTCCCTGACCTGACTCTAAGCGTAATGAAGACAGTCGATACACCGGAAACTAACAAGTAATTTCAGATGGTGTCACGTGCCGTGAGAGTGATTGGGCAAGTTCACAGGTCAAGGGAAAGCTTTCTCTGAAGGAGCTGACATTTCAACTGAGATCTGAGCTGTGAGAAAGTGTCATCGAGGAGAAGGTCTGAGAAAGGCGCCATCTATGTGTGCAAAGGAACAAGCACATGGAAGGCGGCCAGGTAGCAGTGAGCCTGACGTAAATGAGGAACCAAGGTGTGTCAGGGTGTCCAGGAAATGGTCAGCGAGCAAGCAGGAGAGTGGTACGAAGTCAGAACACGGAGCAAGCCGTAGAGGTAAGGTAGCTTTCCTCAAGAAACGCACATTATTCCCGTAGCCCCCTGTAGGTAGTGAGGTGAGTGCCATTACAGATCACCCGTGGGTATTTCTGGTCCTGTTTCAGCCCTTCAGCCCTCCAAGGTCAGCTGGGATGCTGTTTCCCTACGAATTGCCTGTAGGAACATGATGCATCATCTCAAGTCGTTTGAGTTGTTGGAGATTATGGTCTGCACATTCTTATAACCTCAGCACAGGTCCATTTGTGTGAACTTTTAAGCCTACAGCCAGGGATGCCAACACATGCCAACAGTGGTGGAGCAGATGACCTGGAGTCATGGTGGTTCCATTGCAGACCCTCACGTGCTTTCCAAGTGCTAAAGCTTGAGACGTATGTTTGCAAATCACCGATGATTGCTTGGGGATTATTTTTAAACCCAAAAGTGTCCCCATGAACATTTTTCTTTGACTCAGTTTCCACTTCCTCTTATTGATTAACATGAGAAGTGAATCCAAAACAAGTATTTGGTACAAAGGACAGCACCCAGTTAGAAATATTCCCCAAGTATGTCAGTAGGGATTCGGTGCAGCTGCAAGTAAGAGGGACTCTCAATAACAGTGGTTTCAGCAAGAGAGAACCAAGAAGGCTCTGTCTCTTACAGAAAAATTCGAAGTCAACAACCTACAGAACCAAGGTGGCAGCTCACTTGCGTGCAGTCCTCAGGGATGCAGGCTCCCTTTGGCCTCCTCCTCCATCACCCAAGATGCTCTCCAGTCACTATACCCATGTTCCAAGTAGCAGGATGGAGAAAGAAGGGAAGCAAGGCAAAAGGTGCAAGCTAGTTATTTTTTGAGGGAAGTTTCAAGAAACTGTCTTAGTGTACTTCTGCTTGTTGTTGACCAGAGCTAGGACACATGGCCCCCATGGCTACAGGAAGACTGTGAAATCCAGTCTTTATTCTTGGTGATCATGTTCCTAGTGGAATATTCTCCTACTGTGGAAGGAGAAATGGATAATGAAGAGCAATCAGCAACCTTCACAGTATGGACACAACCCATGAGACAAAATTCACGTTAGTAGAAATGCCCCCAAACCAGCAGCTGCTGCCTAGGATTAAAACAACAACAACAACAGTAAAACTAAAATTTAAAAGGAAGAAAATCCAATAGTGTTACCAACTTTAACTTTTCCTACAGAGGATTTGAAAATACCTTATTACTCACCATCATAATCATATCATAATGAAAGACTTTATCACAAAAAGAAACGGAACTTTAAAAATGCTTTCTATGGAGTAAATTTAGCTTTTGGTGAGAAGGTGAGATAGACTCTTTTTTTTTTCTTTCCTTTTTTCTTTTTTACCATGAGGCAGTGAAAACTTCATCATAGGCCAGTGTTGTTACATGATGCTTCGATCTGAAAGCACTTAAGACAGTCTGACATTTTCTGTTTCTAAAAGTTTCCCCCAAGTTGCAATAATAATAACCATTTGTTTAGAGTGCAATCTATTAACTGATGGATCATAAACCATATTCCATTCATAGATGTTGTTTGACCTAAGCAGTAATTTTTTAAAAAATTGAAATTATTGTCAACATCAAAAGCTTAAGAGATTTCATATATTTTTAAAAATTTAGTTTTTGCTTCTGTTGAAAAGTTGGCCGCTCTGGTATGCCCAGCTCTGGTTTCCACATGGTCGCCCCCAGCTGGAGAAAGCTGCCCCTTTCGACGGGGCACACACGTGCCAATTCATTACAGGTGCCACCTGGCCAGTGTCTCTCCGCTGTGCTGCCTGCCAGGCCCCTGTGGAAATCTGAGCGTGTGACTCCGAATTAGGGCTACGAATGTGCAAGCTTTTTGTCTATATATTTCCAAACTTCACATCCACCTGAAAGGTCAACGTTATAGTCCCGTTTTTTGAGACTGAAGAATAGAGAGGAGAGGTGACTTGCCCTGGGCTGCAGAGCTAACAGCTGCCCATCTGGGACTTGGACTCAGGCCTGTCTGGCCCCGAGCGTTTTCCACCGCGCTGCCCTGCCTGCCAGTGGGCGGGCCTGGGACCCACATCTCTATAGGCCCTCTCGTAGGTAGAATCATTCATGCCATCTGGGTTGTATGACTCCATGAGAGTCAGCTACAAAACACTGAATTCCCTGTTTCCCTTGCAGTATTATTTTGGATGCCTTTTTATATTTATTTTTGAGAGGGGAAAGGAAATCCTAGGGAAGGAATGACGGTTCACAGGAGGCCAGAGCCGTCTGTCACGCAGACACCGCATGCATTAAACAGATCTGAGAACATAAACTGGCTACTTAATCGGCCCTAGCTAATCCATGGAGCATGGAAGCCAAACTGCATTGTGGGAAACAGCTTCTGCATGTGGGGTGGGCAGAACCGACAGAGCCCAGGGTTCTTTGGGCAGCTGCTGAGTGAGGCTCAAGGCCTTGCCGACTCTCCCACCCCCGATAGTCTCTCAGTGCCTCATGCATGGGAGTTTTGGATCATGAGGATGCACTGGATCCTTTTATTGGAGACGCAGTTTGGCAATGGAATGAGAATTAAAAAGCGCATGTCTTTCCATTCACAACCGGACCCCCTTTACTCTTTGCTGCATGCTAAGGGCTTCCAGTCAGGTACAGAGAAACACAACCCCACACACCTTCTTACTCATGCTCCACCCAGTCCAGTTTTTCTTTAAAAGACTATACACATAGGAAACGTGTTTGACCCTGACTTTATCAACTACCTCCAGGTCATTCAGTTTGACAAATGCAGTGCTACCTCCGTCCGTTCACTGAGTTCAGCTGGCTGCTGTGTGACAGGCAGGAACGGACTAGACACGTGGACAGCAGTAAGGTATGATCCTGGCCCTCAGGGCTCGGTCTGGTATGGAGGGCACGCACAGCCACGCCATCCCTATATTCACTCACGGCCTCCACGAACAGTTTGGATGCCTCTTAGGATTCCCCTTCCATGCTAGACACTAATCCCTGTCTTCCGAACGTTTCCGTTCTAGTGGAGAGTGGGAGAATGTTGTATCAGCTTCCTATGGCTGCTACAATGGAACACCACAAACTCAGTGGCTAAAACATGAATCTAACAGGAGTATCTTTCAAGTCTAGTGTGTGCTCAGAAGGAAAAGATAACTGGCAAGCTTCTAACCTCGGAGGGCTCAATCCAGGAAGGAGGGCAGGGCAGAAGCACCAAATGCTGTGAGTGAAGAAAGGATGCAGGGAGCTCCTTCTAGATGGGCCTGTCATGGGCGGATTCTGGGCCCCAGGCCTGGCACTTAGGGTACCCAGTAAATAACTCATTTCTGCAGTTATTTTCAAATAGCCTAATTTTGCTCCTGTCCAGAAGAATTCTATTTGTCCAGAGTGTTATTTTTTTAAAAATAAACAGGACTTATGTTTCAAACAAACGGTTCATAAGTTTGAGACATGTGTTGAAGTGAATGAACAAGATGTTTTAACATCTGGAGTGTAAAAATATGGTGGGGCCTGTGTTTCTAAGTTTATTTCTTTGACATGCTGCTTAAACTTTTGCACAAGATGTTGTTTCTTAAAACAGTCCTTTCCATTTCCTCAGCCTTTAGAATTTGTGAGGTGCTGTCGTGTGTCTTTATTAAATATTTACCACAAGTCCACAGAGACTCTCCTGAGTTTCCCAGAGGAGGAAACCTGGACCATTTTTGTAGGCCATTGGCAAAAAATAAAAAAGGAAAATCCATATAGGAACACTGTCTAATGGACTTTTACCTTTTCCCTTTAAAGTGTATTTATTGTTTCGTAAGCTTCCAGTGTCTAGTCCGGGGATAACACACACAGATGCCTGTAGGTTCCAAGCCGAGAGCACGAGGTATAAGGAAGCTTGTTAGAAGGTCACAGGGAGGAGGACTTTGCTGAACTGTACACCCACAGACATTCAAATCACAATTTATAACTTGTATTTTTACGACACATATAATTTTATCAAGGTAGGATTAAGTTCAGCACCTTATATACACACCAACTGAAGGGCAGTGGAAGTCAGGGGTTTCTTCCATTTGACAGACAAGGAAACTGAGAATTAACTTGAAGCTGATAGAAGAGCTTAACCACTAGCTAAGTGCGCATGTGTTGGAATGGGGTAGACTTGACATAGAAACTTGCCTTTGCAACTTGCTTAGCTGTGATGCTGTGAAGTCGCTTACTTTCTCTGAACCTCAGTTTCCCCTTCTGTGTAATGGGAATGACAGTGCTCACTTCGATGAGGTATTAGTATGATGAATACTGAACGGGATCACATGTGTAAGTAGTTAGCCAAGTATCTGCCTATCACAAGCATTTAATAAGTAATAGTTAAATGGTATTAGTGATTTTTTTTTAAAAGAGGGTTATCACACAGGTCTCTTCTAAGTGTGTGCCTTATCCCACAGCTTACCAAGCCCTCAGATTTGAGGATTCAGTCCTTTGCTGGAAATTCCTTCACTTTCTCCCAGTGATGAAACTCAAGCCCAAGGGGGCAATGCATTCCTTTTTTTATTTTTTATCTGTTCAGCAGGTTGGTTTAATGATCAGAGAACAGATATAAATTTGCACATGAGAGAGAAAATCATAAATTGTCAGAGCTGGAGGTGACCTTACTTTTCAGATGAAAAAATTTAACCAGAGTTAAATTACAAACATAACTAAAATAAATTATAAGTATAATTGTATAATATAAATTATATATTTAATTTTATATCTCTATTTTATATATCACATGTATTCTCTGTATTATATATGTACACTGTGCACATATATACTTTTTTCATTCACTTCTCAGAAGAGAGGGTGTAGAGCGTAGAGACTTTATTTTCTCTGGGAACGTGTGCCTGGGTGCTCATGCGTGTTACGTGCTACCTATGGGAGGGGAGGAGGGAGAAAGGCCATTGGCTAGCGGTCCCTCTTTTGCCCCCATGTTCCACTCTTTTTGTCACCTGGCAAATCCGAATGCTGAACCCTCCGTGATTTTGCCTCGTCAGCTGGACCCACTCCTCTCACTCATAACCAAACTGCTAAATCAGTGCCTATCATTCAACTGCTTTTAGACCTTCTTCAAATTGCTTACACGTCTCATGTCTCATTTACTGTTTAAATCACCCTCCCCCTTTCGTTATTCCTTCACCCTGATTTTAATGACCACATAAAGGAAAATGAAACAGATGGTTGTAGTCCGGCTTAATTCTTCACATGCACAAGGTTCATTCGAACCGCTAAATGAAGTTGGAGCTGAGCAGGCTAAGCCCAGACTAAGAAGACCTAATGCAAGGGTAATGCGAGGGCCAGTCCAGAGATGACAAAAGTCTGATCTGAGGCGTAGACTTTTGGAATGGACAGAAAGGAATACATTTTTTGGTTATATTTTCTGGTTGAACTCAGATAATTTTGTGACGTTAAGTTTAGATTTCAAGAGTTACAATAACTTTTTAAAATAAGAAAGGCAAAAGGAAGATCAAGTTCAGAGAGAAGATAATGAGTCCAGGTTGGCCACATCAAGTCGTCTTGGGCGTTATAGAGCGTTCATGTCTGCTCGTGAAAGCAGAAGATGTCATAACGGAGGAAAAGCATGACTAGCAGGGGGGGTCATTGGGGAAATGCTCACCATAGTAACTTTTAACCATTTTGACTGTGACCCAGTACAAACATACGTATGTACACACACACACACACACGCGCGCGCGCGCGCGCGCACAACAAAACAACATAAAAAAAACCAACATAAGATTCGGACTTCCGGCCAAGATGGAGGCATAGGCGGACACACTGTGCCTCCTCTCACAACTAAAATTAAGGACAACACAAATTTAGAACCAAAAAAAACAAGCAGAATAGATAGAAAATTGAATTGTATGGAAGTCCCACAACGATTCACTCAGACCGGTAAGAGGGGCAGAGTCGGCGGCCAGCAGAGAGGGATCGCGGCAGGAAAGAGCTGTGGCTAGTGGTCCTGGACACGCAGGCGGCGGTTGGCACACCCCAGGCGCACAGGCGGTGGTTACGGAGCACAGGGAGGCAACAAGCAGACCAAGCGAGGTGCACAAGGGGGCTGACTGTGGTCACACATTCTCACGCAGATAAACCAGGCAGAAATGGGCAGCAAGACAGACTGCGCTACCCAGGGCCCCAGCACCAGGAAATAAAGCCTAAAAACACAGATTGAAAACACTTGTGGGGTTGAGGTACCAGGAGAGACTCCTAGCCTCACAGGAGAGTAAGTTGGAGAGACCCATAGGGTCCTAGAATGTACACAAGCCCACCCACATGGAAATCAGCACCAGAAGGGCCCAATTTGCTTGGGGAAAGTGGCAGAAGGGACTGGAATCTGAGAGAGTGGAGCAAGTGCCATTGTTCCCTCTCAGACCCTGCCCCCACATAGAGCATCACAACCCAGCGACTGGGCTGCCCCTCCCTGGTGAACACCTAACGCTCTGCCTCTCATACATAACAGGTGCCACCAGACCAAATAAAAAGAAAAAAATGGCTCAAATGAAAGAACAAATCAAACCAACAGAGACATCACATCTAAGCAACCAAGAGATAGCCAACCTATCAGATGCACGGTTCAAAGCACTGGTGATCAGGATGCTTACAGAATTGGTTGATTTTGGTTGCAAATTAGATGAACAAATGAAGGCTACAATAAGTGAAATGAAGGAAAACGCACAGGGAACCAACAGTGATGGGAGGAAAAGTGGGACTCAAATCAATGGAGTGGACCAGAAGGAAGAAAGAAACAACCAAACAGAAAAGAAGGAAGAAACAAGAATTCAAAAAAATGAGGAGAGGCTTAGGAACCTCCAGGACATCTTTAAATATCCCAACATCCAAATTATAGGGGTACCAGAAGGGGAAGAGGAAGAACAAGTGGAAAACTTATTTGAACAAATAATAAAGGAGAACTTCCCCAATCTGGCAAAGGAAATAGACTTCCAGGAAGTCCAGGAAGCTCAGAGAGTCCCAAAGAAGCTGGACCCAAGGAGGAACACACCAAGGCACATCATAATTACATTACCCAAGATTAAAATGAAGGAGAGAATTCTAGAAGCAGCAAGGGATAAGGGCACAGTCACCTACAAAAGAGTTCCCATCAGACTGTCAGCTGATTTCTCAAAAGAGACCTTACAGGCAAGAAGGGGCTGGAAAGAAGTATTCCAAGTCATGAAAGTCAAGGACCTACATCCAAGATTGCTCTATCCAGCAAAGCTGTCATTTAGAATGGAAGGGAAGATAAAGCGCTTCTCAGATAAGGTCAAGTTAAAGGAGTTCATCATCACCAAGCCCTTATTATATGAAATGTTAAAGGACTTATCTAAGAAAAAGAAGATAAAAAACAGGACAGTAAAAAGGCAGCAAACTCACAGATATTAGCAACCACACCTAAAACAAAAGCAAACTAAGCAAACAAGTAGAACAGGAGCAGAACCACAGAAATGGAGATCACATGGAGGGTTAGCAATAGGGGAGTGGGAGGAGGAGGGAGGGAGAAAAGGTGCAGAGAATAAGTAGCATAGACGGTGGGTAGGAAATAGACAGGGGGAGGGCAAGAATAGTGTGGGAAGTGCAGAAGCTAAAGAACTTATGACACATGGACATGAACTAAAGGGGGGGAATGTGGGTGGGAGGGGGTGTGCAGGATGGAGGGGAATGATGGGGGAAAAATGGGACAACAGTAATAGCATAATCAATAAAATATATTTTTAAAAAATAAGACTCAAAAACCTCTAAATTTGACCTACTATGATGTTGTCTGTTATTCAATTTAATTAAGATTCCGGTCATAACCCACTAAAATGATTTAATGACTCACCAACATATCAAGAAAAATATTAGCCTACCAGGTATGGCTGCCTGAAGATCTTTCGATAAGAATGCGAATCATGAATACGGTACCCATAGTCATCAGTCAGGATTTGGCTTTAGGAAGTAAACTGTGTTTAGAAGGAAGCGTCAGTGTTCAGTGATGCTAACTGAAGAAAGACATCACCTGTAAAGAGGCTGAGATTCAACACCAGGCTGAGATTTAACACTGTAAGTCAGGAAACAAAGGATTGCAAATGAATGACTGGCCAAATTCTTTAGTTTTTAAGGGTCATAAAAGAACCTGTTGGATTTGGGCAACACTGGAATAAATCTTTATGCAAACACACACCATGGCAAGTGGAACTTGCACTTGGAGTTAACAAGCTGTGCCTATAGAGTCTGTAAGGTCTTTTCCATTTGGAGAAGGGCTACAGGACAGCATCTCGCTGAAGCCAACCCTTGCAACACCTGTGTGAAGGATAGATAATGCACATAATCTTCCCCAGACAGGTAACTGCACGTCCAGGAAGGGCATTGACGCAGCTTCTGGGTAAATATCTATGTGAAAAAAGCCCTCTAATTCACTCCCAGCTTTATTCAAATTTTATTTAGCACTCACTTACCAAACACCTGTTCTGTGCAAGACCACAGAAGAATGTGGAGATAAATAAGATCATCCCTGCCCTCCAGGCTCTCACAGTCTTGCTGGGAAACAGAAACAGAAATAACTAACTCCAGGAGCAGGCTGGCTGTGAGATGTGTTCCCCTAGATACACAAAGGACAGTAGGAGGTCAGAGGAGGAAAAATTATTTCAACTCAAGGAACATGGTCTTTTTCTTTTCCTTCCGTTCTTTGCTCCAATGTCACCTCCTCAGAGAAGCCTTCCCTGACCATTCTCCTGACAGCGTTGCGTACCCACCTGTCCACTGACTTTGTCCCATGGGCCTGGTTTATATTTTTGGTGCTGATTCTTACTATTAAGAATTATCATTGTTATTTATTTTTGTAACTACATGTTATTTGGAAAGATGTGTCCAAGGCACCAAAAATGCAATAGATAGGATGTTTCAAGAAAGGTTCCAAGTCCGTGAAAAACAGCAAAGGAAATAGGTAAAAATCAGTTACACTGCTCTAGTCACCAACATTAAAGGCACAAAGTTGTTGGGTTATCACAGGGTGGGAACGGGATTTCCTCCCTCCATGGGAGAGGCGGAGATGCGTCCCTGATACACAGAACGTAGGAAGTGTGAACACCTGGAGAAGTTGAATATTCTGCAATTATCTGGTGAGGCATCGTAAGCTACCCCCAAACTTAGTGGCTAAAATCAGCTAATTACCATATGTTATGATTCTGTGGACCAATCATTTAGACAAGGTACATGGGGCAGCGGGGCTCATATCTACTAGGCAATGGTGTCTGAGTTCTCAGCTACATAATGTGTACTTCTGGGAGCTAGCCAGGAAATAGTCATAGAGTCTCTCTCTCTCTCTCTAGCTCCCTCTGTCTCTCTGTCTCTTTCTTTCCCTTCCCCATCTCTCCATGGCATGGACAAGCATGGGCTTCCTCTCATTTTCTTCTTTAATAGAACAAAAAATAAGTGCATGCATCCCGTGTACACCACCTCCCCTCATACCCACTGAGCGGGCAGAAAGCAGCAGCAGGTGGCTTGTTCAGGGGAAGCTTCTACGTCAAACTCCCTGGAGAGATACCACCATGTACTGACCTTGAGAAAGGTACGGCTCCAGCTAGAGGAAGAGGTATCAACATTCATAGGGGAAAGAGCAATGAGAAGTGCAGCAACCGCCAGGTTTAATACTGTGCACATACTTCTGATGAATATGCAAATGTGGCAGGAACCAGAAGCAGCAGGCGAAAAACATTAACTAAATGGCAGTGTTAAACCACTTTGAAAGGGGTGTGTCAGGAGCATGGCGATGAAATTAATCCTCTTCACCTGTGAATTATCAGGAGCTTTGGGTTCCATCCAAAAATGCCTGATTTGAGTTTGTTCTGCTTGGAGCCTCCTGTATAAACTTAGTTTTAATGGAGAAGGAAGCTTCAAAAACCAATATGAAATAGGAAGTGGCGAAAGACACAAGTGCAGATTTGCACTGTTAAGGGGCGACCAGCATGATGGCACTTCAGTCGTGCCCACCAATCCAGGATGACTGTTTGGGGGCCTCTTAAGAGCTGATGTGGACCCCCCTTTCTTGGCTGATTTATCAGACGAATAGATAATTGTGAAGATGATCCGAGTGATCAGATTGGGTCTGCCACCATCTGATAGAAAACTGTATAGAAAGGCTGACTAAGTGTTCGAGGGAGAGTTCAATCTCTCCAGTGCCAATGAATATAAAGTCAGCCTGTCTGCAAATGATTCCAGACTACATCCTAAAATAAGTGAGAACAAAGAAGATCACTTATTGATAGGCACTGTGCCGAGTACCAGGATTCAGAAGCAAGTAAGTCACAACACTCTAAGCACCCGCTTGCTCGGGAGTCCATGGTGGAAGTTTACTATGCGGGGCCACCCTGTATGTGTACCTCCTTCCCTTGGAACTGGCCTTCAGAATCCTTTGGGGGGGGGTAACCTTGTTCCCCTTAGGAACAGTCAGAAGGACTGATGTTCAGGATGCTCGGCCCGCCCTCCCCAGCCAGACTGTCCCACAGCATTCAAATCTAGAATAGTTTGCGCAGTGATGGAGGCTTGGAGCGATGTCCCTGACTGTGATCTATGAGTACGTGCTTCTTATGTTCCAACATCTGTCCCACTTTCCATCTGTCCGTGAGCCTAGTCCTCCCACCTCGTTGCCAGATTTTCAATTACCTGGTACCCTCTCGGTAGACTTGTGTTCCCATTTAGGTTAGCCAAAATGCACTCCTGTTGCCTGCAACCAAGCTACCCGAGCAGACACATCACCGTCCATTCGCTATCCAGCACCTTGTTGCTGGGATGGAGTAAAGACATTGCTATGACTGTCCCCAAGGGTCTCACCATCTGGGGCTAAAACAACCACGTCGATGACTCGCTGTATATTGCAGGATCTGGGCTGAAATTGGGACAGAACAAAGAAGTGTTATTCGGACAGTGTTGGAAATGGAATTTTCCTGCCAGGTGTGAGAAGGCTTCCTCCCAGGGGTCATGGCCTGTATCCTAATTTTCAAAGGATGACTGTAGGTATGACAGGCATATAAATGAGGACGATGCCTGGAGAGGGGAAGTCACAGACATAAAGCCTAGGCAGTGTGCCTGGAGCACAGGAGATTTATGGAAGAGATGGAAAATAAAGGAAAATAGTATCTGCTCTCCTGTCGTCTCCCTGTTGAAACAGGTCAGTCCTCCTGGGGACAGACGGCATATGGTCCTTTTTCTTCCTAATCCCTAGAAGTTACCACAGGGCCTGACACACAGGAGGAATTCCGTATGTTCATTGAGTGAACGACTGAACAAATATTTATCTACGACAGACACAAGAGTCAACATTTAGAGCCCATGCTATAGGTCACTTGATCTCACGGTGAGCATCCGTCCTACAAGGTACAAGCGGAAAGAACATCTCATTTTCCCAGGGTACCTCCGTTGGCTAGCAAAGTGAATCTCATTATAATCAGCCCCATTTTTCCAACAAAGAAATGTAAGATTCGGACGTTTAAGGCACTGTGCTGACTAAATTATGAGGACATGGGAAGGCAGCCCAAGGCCTTAGGACAGGCTCCCTCAGGAAGGATAGAGACCCTGAAGGTGGAGGAACTGATAGATTCCCTATCAAAGTAAAAGGCATAATATGTGTGCAGTATTTTCCATCTAGTAACCATGGAGGATGGAGGAATTGAGGCTCTGTGCAGGGGAGAAATACCACAGGAAACCAGGCATCATTTAAAAAAAAATTTTTAAAAACCTCCCTTTTTAATTAAAATTAAATGTCCACTGTTAAGGGGGGGAGGGGAGTGGTGAGCAACAAATACCCACAGACTTGTTTAATCACCTGTGATGAATTATAATTAGCATTTGAAAATTATTGAACTTTTTTCCCCCTGTTCACCTTGGAGCTCTGAAGGTGAATTTCAAAGAGTGCAAGAGAAATGAATATTAAAAAGTTTGTTTTATACTTGAATGCCAGAGCTCCCATCTCATTTTTCCATTAAAGCTCAACTTTTGAAAATTTTCTCCGCTTTGCAATAATTACATCTTCAGTCTGACAACTCATTACATGACAATGCTTATGCTAATGCGATTCTATAGGTGTTTCGGTGCGGGGATTTAGCGGGTGGCTTTCTCTCCGACGTTCAAAGCGGCCCTGTCTAAACCCATTGCCACCCTGGCTGGAAGCACTTTGCTTTAAAAAGCCTGGGCCCAGCTGCCTGACAGACCAGCACATCGGCTGTGGTATCCTGCACCCAGACACCTGGGAGCTGTTTTTTTTATTTTATTTTATTTTATTTTATTTTATTTTATTTTATTTTATTTTACTTATTTTATTTTATTTTACTTCACTTTATTTTATTTCACTTTATTTTATTTCACTTTATTTTACTTTAAATCCTGCTTTGCTCTGGAAAGGCTGGACAATGAAATTATGTGTGTGAAGTTTTGTCTCAACAAGGGGACAAGCCCATTTGTCTTGCTTGCTCAGCCCGTAGTGGTGACAGTCTTTATTTTTCTCAATACTCTTACTGTCACTCTGATCCATTGCATTTACAGCTTTTCTGGAGTTCCCACTCTGGGTCAGGCCCTGAATGAGGTGAGAAAGAGAGAGGACGGCGAACGAGGCTTCTCGGACGCGGCTCCTGCAGGCACTGAGCCTGCGTCCTTGCGGGCACGCAGACGCGGTGGAAGAGCAGGCCACCGCGGGACGCAATGCAATAGAGTGGGAGAGAGTGTTTGCTGCAGGCACACAGAGACGCCGCCTGGGCTGGACCGTGCGAGTGCGAGGCTTTCCTGAGAAGATAGATATCCAAGGTCAGATCTGCGTGGAGATGGAAGGATGAGCTTTAGTGGGTCAGAAAATGCGTGCCTCTGGAGAGCGGGAGAGAGTGAGTGAATGCTCCTGGCAAAGCACTGGTCCGAGGCAAAGGCCACGGAGTCCAGGGACTTTACTGGAAGTCACTCCGCAGGGCTTAGTATTAGAGATGCACCAGAAACAGAGGCAGGAGGAACGGGATGATCTGATCCGAGTGCCTTTGTTTAATGCTACGCTTGCAGGTAAGCTGAGTCCAGGTTAGCTGCAGTCCCGAGCAGAGGCAAGAATGGGGTTTTTTAAAGAAAAAAAGCGAGGGGTTTGTGAGAGGGTAGGGAAGGGGCCGGCTCTTGTTCTTCCAGGTGGGTGCCTCAGGGTTCCAGGATGCAGCCAGGACAATGGGTTAGGTGAAGGGCGGGCTGTTCCCAGGTGCAGGAGGGTCACTCTGACCACCAGCCATTGTGGCTGGTGCCGGATGTCTACTCTGTGTGGTGGGAGAGAGTTTCGATTAAGCCTCCAGCTAACACGTGAGTACAGATAACCGAGTCATGGTCAGTCCAGCGGGTTGGAAAACTGGCCTGACTGGGTCTTGAGCAGCCTGGCACGCCGGGAAACTGGCCTGACCCTTTCCGCTTGTAGATGGGACAGAAGGTTGAGGAGGGGCAGGGATGAGCACCGAGGCTGCGGAGGAACCCGGGGTGCGGATTGCAAAGGGCTCTGTGTCGGACTAAGGACATCACACTTGTGCAGCCCATGGACAGCCAACCAGCCCAAGGTTTTTCTTTTACTGGGGAGTGAGTGACTTTGCGTCAAAGCCCTTGAAATGCCCCACCACCAGCGGAGCACCTGCTGACCAGGTGTTGTACATGCATTATATTACCAAATTATCTCAACAGACCTGTCAGCAGACATCAGTACAGGCCCCTCTTCAGAACGCAGAGGGTCAGCAGCATTGGGCAACGGGCCCTAGTTCTTTACGGCTGCTTGTCAGGGACAGAGCCATCTGGGGCCCAGGTGGGGAGAGCTCAACAATGCAAGGTGCGGATGCTGCCCCACACCGGCCATAACCAGCGCTCAGGGAGAGGAGGCCAAATGCATTACCAGCTTTCCAAGATTCTCCGGGGGAAGGGAGGGGGCAGGGTGTGTATCCCTGCCTTGTGCTTTTTTTTTTTTTTTTTTTTTTTTTTTTTTTTTTTTTTTTTTTTTTTTTTTTTTTTTTTTTTTTTTTTTTTTTTTTTTTTTTTTTTTTAAGTTACTGCTCTACCAGAGCCCTGCTGGGCTTCAGGAGACCTGCTTTTAGTCTAGGCTCAGCCACGAGGTCCTTTCGCTTCTGTTTTCTCAATTATAGAAAGAATTGCCTAGAAAAGGAAGTTCAAATTAAAGGGAAGAATTTCAGTGGAAGCTTCAGCTCTAATACCAAAGGATTTCAGTTCAAGCAATTCTCACTCTTGGCCGGTGTGAATAATGTGGCAGGTCTTGGGGGCTGGAAAGAATTTAGAAAGAGGTAAAGGGAAACGTGTGTGGGAAGGTGCAGGAGAAAGATTTATTAGAGTTGTGTTACTGTGCCAGGGAGCTGTGACTCGATGAATGAGGGCATGAACGAATGGACAAAGGGAACGAGTTGAGTGTTGACCTTAATTCTCAGCTCCGGAAGAGAAAACCCTGGGGGCTAAGGAAATCCTTGGGCAGATCCTATCAGCTCCTGAAGGTTGCTTAGCCCCGGGATGAGAAACTGCCCTGTGGCAGTGTTCTGAGGTGACCACACACCAACCGGCCATTTGCCTGGATTTACTCCTGTCGAATGCATTGGGGGTGGCAGAGGAAAAGACACCGTCTCCTGTGATTCCATGCCTAGGCTAGGAAGTTGTCTTCTGAGCTCCCCGGGCTCCTCTCACTGCCCACAGCAGCTCAAGTCGTACCTTCCGGTTAGACTGCAACCCCTTCAGGCCAGACACATTTTTCCATCTCTTTCTCCAGTAGAGTTGCCGATACAGAGTTTGTGAATATAATAATATCTAACACTTCTTGAGTGTTTTCTTTCTTGCTGAGTAGGCCAGGGACTAAGCTAAGACTTTATATAGAACGCTTAATTGAATCCTTGAAACACATCTGTGAGACAGGTACTACAATTTCTATTTTATGGATGAAGAAACTGAGGCTTAGTTAGAGAAGTTAAGTGGTTTCCTGAAGGTCACGCTGCCACAGAGGGGTGGATGGAGTCGGGCTTCCCTGTAGTCTGTGCACTGGCCCATCACCTGGGAGCTTGTTGGAGAAGTGGATCCCCAGAATCAGAATCTGTATTTTAACAAACTCTCCAGGTGACTTATGTGACTATTAAGTTTAAGTTGCACTGCTCTGTTAAAAAAAAAAAATTTTTTTAAATGTTTTCTGAGTGAACAAATGATGTGAGTCCGAACCCTGGCTTCACTGCTTACTTGCTAGGTGGATAAGAAAAGAATAACATTGCTAAGCCTCGGTTTCCTTATCCGCATTACGGGAAGAATGAAAGAATCTACAAAATGGGAGCCGTGAGGGTGTGATGAAATCACGCCTGCAAAGCCTGCCCGCTCTGAAAGTGCCGCAGAAGTTGATGTTATGCTCAGTGTTAGTTAGCCCGGTCTCTGAAGCTGACTTGCTCTTAAAATGTAGAAACTGTTGAACGGAAGGATCCCCGAATGAAACTTTATAGCCTTGTGGGCCCTGAGCATCCGAGGGTGGAAATGCTATTAGGCTCCTAGGTTAGAAATATGTTACTCGGTGGCCATTAAGTTTTCCCTCCCACACCCACGGTTGTATCAAACTGCAGACAAAGCGTTTTGCCCCCTTTCTTTCTTCCTTCCTTCCGGCGTTACACGGCTGGGAGGGGACTTCCCCCGTGGACTCCTGCAGTCCTTGTTCACAGCTCTGACTCCTGCTCGCCCGTTTTCCTGCAGAAGATTTCAGAAAGTAGTGCATGTTGATTTGCTGCCTGGTTTCTTGATTAGATGGCAGATTTGTAACTGGGGTGGATGAGACAATCAGGCGGGCTTTGATTAGACCTTTCTGATATGCAAATCCAGGTGGATAAGATGAGTGGCGTTAGACTGGGGTTGGCAACAAAGGTAGGGAGAAATCCCAGGTGACTGGAATTAGAGAACCGTCTGAGCAGGGTGTTGGTGCGAATGATGTGAATTTCAAAGAGCCCAGGGTAAACATGCACTTTCAGATGGGCTAATTTATGCAGGAAGTCATTTGAGAAGCCAATTCTCTCATCCCACCGAGTTTATAGAAGCAGCAAAAAATGGTTAAGCACTGGAATGTAAACACTGGTAATTGGTAATTAATGGGCACACCTATGAGGAAGGCATATGCCAAATTAAATTGATTGCTTGAATCATTCATTGATTTATTAAACAGTATATGTGGTTTCTGAGCTCCAGTTGCATCCAGGCACTATGCTGAGTGCTGCAGACTCAGATAATAGGATTACAGTCAGCCCGCAAATGAAGGGAATGGAGTGCAGCTTTAACATAAATAATTACCATCGCTCTCTCCTTTCTTCCTGTACTCGTTCTTTGGATTCCGGCTCCGGGTGGGACAAGGGGCGAGTTGGGGGGACACCTGGAAGGAAAAGACAGACCAAATCCCAGTCCTCCCAAAGCTGCTGTTCTCAGACTGCTCTGGCCTCGGGGCCTCGGGCAGTAAGCACCTAGCGGACGGCAGTAGGCTCTCAAAAACCATCTGTGAACAGAGGGACGTTAAACACATGATTGCATGGGTGGTGCGTTACCAAGTGCCCCGGAGCTCAAGAAGAGCATGGTGAGGGGGCCCTGAGAAAGCCAAACAGAGTGACTGATCCCTCTGTGGGGATCCAGAGGACTCTTCTTCTCCAAGTGACATTTAAAATGACATCTGAAGATGAGCAACAGTGAGGTACAAGAATTTGGGCAATACTGCCCCTGGCAGGTGAAGGCAGCCCGTGTGAAGGCTCGGAGGGTAACTGGCTGAGATGCTAAGATGCCTTGCCAGGTGGCAGGGCATGTTCAGTGAGGGGAAGTGAAGTGAGGTGACGTCAGAGGGTAGACAAGAGCCGGACGACATCCATCCAGGATTTGGAATCAATGCGGAGCTTCCTGAAAATAACTGCATGGGCACACAGTAGCCTTTCAGAAGAATGAGTGGAGTTTAACGCAGCAATGGCTTCTGCCCCCTGATAATATCTGTAGTATCCGCCAGACAGAGGCAGGAATAAAAATGGATGTCTTGCACAGGGAAAAACAAACCAAACCAAACAAAACAAAACACCCAAAAAACGCATGCCATTTGCAGTCAGAGGAACCCGTATTTGAATCTCGGAACTGTCACTCATTCACTTTGTGTGTGACCGTGGGTGAATCACCGAATGTCTCTGTGTCCCCAGGAAGGGGAGTTTAAATGTTACGACGTGGGACAGTTTTGCCTGGCGCTTGCTGAGGTGCTCGCTTTGCTGTGTAGCTTTGCTCCAAATTAAGCTAGAGACAGATCCATGACCAGGGTTAGATTGAGAGATTGGGGGCAGGGGTAAACACTTGGTGTCCTCCAAAAATTACCTTTCTAAAATGTTTACTTAGTATTTACTTAATGGAGATGAGGGGGAAATGATTTTTTTTAATTAACAAAGAAAGTATTAGGCCTACTTGAAATTGTGTTTAAATTGCGGTTTTCTGAACCCCCAAAACTCATGGGTTTAAAATTTAGATGATAGAGTAAAACAAATCATTTTTTTCCCTGGGTAAATAGCACTGCGCTATGGATTATTCGGTTTCAGGATTTCAGGTGACTGTGCAGCTGCTGTCTTCAGGTGGCTGTTCCTGGGATTGGTGGAGGCTGGTGGGAGGGGTGTAGCTGCCTTTCACGTGCAGGTCACAAAAATACACTACGATACAAGTGGCCAGGAGCGCACCGCACATGCTTATCTTTCCGTAAGGACAGCGTCTTTCGGGGAAGTCAGATAGCCGTACTGGCTTGTCGTTTTGGTCCGCCTTTCATCCTCGGGTCACAGAACCACTTCTTCCGGATGGAACCTATCCCCGTGGTTCTTGATAAAACACGGGTGGGCTCACAATCCCGGGAGGCGGTCGGAGCGCCACTCTCTCCCTGACCGACAAGATTGGCTCAGACTCAGGCCCATGACAGCACCAGCTCGGCTTTCCATGGAGCCTTTGCGAAAGCAGTATTCTCTCCGCTCCAAGGCTCCCAGTTGTAAAAACCATGTTGGGTGAGAGCTACCTGAGCCCATCTGTGCCGTCCCTTAGGGCAAGCCACCCTGGGAGTGTGCCCTGACAACGGTCACTTGAAATCTGGACGTAATTTCGGCCATCCTGAAGTTCGCTGCTCTCCCGAACTTCCCGGGGAAACGTGCCATCAATAGCCCTTTTTCATGTCTGTTCTTATGGCTACATTGAAAAATAATTGTTGCACTGTAATCCGGACATGCTGAAAGTGTAAGATCTGATCCACGTTGACATCCGCGTACACCTAGAAATCCATCGCCACCATCGCAATGGCGGACATACATGTGCTCTTCTTACACCCGCGTTGGTAGCAGCGCTACGTGAACAGACGAACAAAATGTGGTGGAGGCATACCGTGGAATGTTACTCCGCCTGAAAAGAAAGGAAACTACGACACAGGCTACAACGCAGACGAAACTCGTAGACATGATGCTAAGTGAGAGCAGCCAGGTGGAGAAGAATAACCACTATATGATTCTCTTCATTGGAGACAGTGGATTTCCAGGGGCTGAGGGGATGGAGGAATGGAAAAGTGTTGTTTTTGTTTTTTTTTAACAGGTGCAGAGTTTTAATGTTGCAGGGTGAATAGAGTTCTGGACATAGATGGTGGCGATGGTACCGCAACAATGCGAGTGTACTTGATGCCCCTGAACTGCACATTTAAAAATGTTTAAGTCAGGGTTAAGACTGGCCTGTGTCCTTCCAAAATTCATGTGTTGGAGTCCTAACCCCAAAGGTGACTGTATTTGGAGAGAGGGGATTTAAGGAAGTAATTAGTGGGACCCTAATCACAGATACAACTTGTGTGCTTGCCAGAGGAGGAAGAGACACCAGAGCGCGCTCTGGGCTTGCACAGAGGAAGGCCATGTGAGGGGGGACCCAGCAAGACAGATGCCACCTGAGAGCCAAGAAAGGAGCTCGCTCCGCTGACACCTTGACCTTGGACTCCCAGCCTCCAGAACCGTGAGAAAATACGTGTGTGTTGTTTCAGCTGCCCAGTCTGTGGTAGTTTGTTATGGCAGCCGGAGCAGACTAGCAGACTAAGATAGTTGGTAAATTTTACGGCCTGTGTATTTTACCACAATTTAAACACGAACAAACTCATTTGACTCGATTTTCTATTGCATATGACCCGAAGACTCCTCACTAAAATGCCAACCCATTTAAATTTCATTTGTCAAGTAAAAAATCGTATGTGGCATCTTGTGTTCACTGGTACGGTATTTCCAAATATTTCCAGTGAGGTTTTGCTACTTTCTGCACTTGGGCACCCCAGGCAGCCTCCACACTGGCCAGCTTCTCAATCTGGCTCTAAATTTCTTGAGAAGTGACACCCCACCCCACCCAAAAAAAAACACACATCCAGGGGCTTCGTTAAAATCTGGGTGTTAGGTCTCTAATGCAGGATTCTTCTTCCCAAAGAAGTCCTCCCAGGAAGACATAGCCTCAGGCAGCCTTGCAAAATGAGTGCGGCTTTTCCTTGGAGCCTGCCTTTTCCATTTCCAGATGTTCATGTTTGGAAACCTCCCCTTATCTGTCTCTTTAAGTGCCAGCACTCAGGGAGGGCCCAGCCCCACCGACAGCCCAGGGGCTCTCGCTAAAGGGATTTCACAGTATCGGGACTGACACCCCAGCCTATTAGATTGCAGAAATCCTTTCAAGGCAAGTTGGGGCTTATTTGTAACTTATCTGAGGAAAACATCACAGCGTGTATTTGTAGCCAGGCATCCTTGGGCAAGAAGGTAACAGATGAAATAACTTATTAGTTCTCTTTTCTCCCCCCATGATTCTTGGAAGAATGAAAGACTTCACTGCAGCTACTCATCAGAGCTTTTGTTCTGGAAGGATGCCCCACAGCCTCTGACCCTGCCAACATTTGCATACCTGTCTGAGGCACTGGCGGTGACAAAAAATAGATTCCACTTACTGAGCATGTCCTCCTAGGTGTCAGAGAGTCTTATTTAGGCCTTGCAGGGACACTGGGAAGTCGATCTGAGCAATTCCATTTCGGTGACGAGGAAACACAGGCTCAGAAAGTACCAGCTCCTTGCTTGGATTCCTCACCTTGTCTGTTGGCAGTCAGGGCTCGAACCCAGATCTAGTTGCCTCCAAAATATATACTGTTTTCCTCTAGGACGTACTTTCCCAATTCAGAATTCCAGCCTCCGTGGCTTCTATAAAATAGCGTTGACCTGGGTCGGCTGGGCTCGCCTTGGTGGGCTGGCGGGCGCATTCGCTCCCTGAGCGCTGACGGCCGTGATCGTGATCATGATGGGGGATCGGCCATTTCCTGAACGTCTGACAGTGGCCAGGCGCCTGATGCTTTTTAAAAATCATGTCTAATCCTTACACAGCTCTGCAAGGGGGCATTGTTTTCCTCGGTATACAGAAAATAGACACTAAGGCACAGAGGAGGTAAAGGATTTGCCCAAGGTCATGCAGTTAACAAAGAACAGAGTGAATTCTAGCCAGGTCAGCCCCATCGCACAGTGGAAGTGCTCATCCTTGGGACACCTGCTCTTTACCAAGAATTCACTCCATTCGGAGGCAAGGAGCTTCCCCAGGGGTTGCATCAGTCATGGCTTCCATCTTTCATGGTCCTTTACAAAGGGGTTTCACCATCACTAGGATACTTATCAGAATCATTTAGGAATTTAAAAAAAAAAAAAAAGAAGAAGAACTTCCCTAATCTGGCAAAGGAAATGCACTTCCAGGAAGTCTAGGAAGCTCAGAGAGTGTCAAAAAAAGTTGGACCCAAGGAAGCACTCACCAAGGCACATCATAATTACATTACCCAAGATTAAAGATAAGGAGAAAATCTTAAAAATAGCAAGAGAAAAGGAGACAGTTATCTACAAAAGATTTCCCATAAGGCTGATTTCTCAAAAGGAACCTGGCAGGCAAGAAGGGACTGGAAAGAAGTATTCCAAGTCATGAAAGACAAGGACCTACATACAAGATTACTATCCAGCAAAGCTCTCATTTAGAATGGAAGGGCAGATAAAGTGCTTCACAGATAAGGTCAAGTTAAAGGAGTTCATCATCACCAAGCCCTTATTATAAGAAATGTTAAAGGTACTGATCTAAGAAAATGAAGAAGATCCAAACTATGAAGAATAAAATGACAACAAACACAACTATCAACAGCCAAACCTAAAAATACAAAAACAAAAACAAACTAAACCAACAACTAGAACAGGAACAGAATCACAGAAACAGAGATCACATGGAGGATTATCAGTGGGGAGGGGGAAGGAGGAGAATAGGGGACCAGGTACAGGGAATAAGAAGCATAAATGGTAGGTAGAAAATAGACAGGGGGAGGTTGAGAATAGTATGGGAAATGGAGAAGCCAAAGAACTTCTATTAGCACCCATGGACATGAACTAAGTGGGGGGAGTGCTGGTGGGAGGGGGGTACAGGGCAGAGAGGCATAAAGGGGAGAAAAATATGGGACAACTGTAATAGCATAATCAATAAAATATATTTAAAAAATAAAGCAGGGGTTAGGGTGAGGAAGAGGAGCGAATAGGTAGAGTAGAAAGCATTTTATAGGGCAGGGAAATTACTCTTTATGATACCATAACAATGGGTACACGTCTTTATACGTTGGTCCAACCCCTTAGAATGCATACCACCAGGCAGAACCCTAATGTAGATTATGGATTTGGGATGACTGTGTGTCTGTGTAGGTCCAGCAGTTGCAACAAAGTATCACTGTGATGTGGGACTTTGGTAATGGGGGGCATGCATGTGAAAGGGCAGGTATATATGGGAAATCGTTGTACCTTCTGAATTTTGCCATGAACCAAACACTACCCTTAAAAAAGTCATAACATAAATAAATAAATAATGCATGCCCCTCTAACTCAAAGTATCTGATTTAGTAGTTTACTACCAATTTCACATAAACGGAAAAGTGAGATTAGAAAGCAGAGTACAGGATCAGAGGTACGTATACTTTAGGACCCGGAGGCTTTTAGGGTTATATCCTAGACCTCGGATTATTGGGTCAAAGAGTAAGAATATTTGTGTGGTGTGGGTGTGTATGTTTGTTACGGACTGAACTGTATTTCCCCCAAATTTAAATACTGGGGCCTGAAACCTCGGTGTGCTTGTATTTGGAGACAAGGCTTTTAGGGAGGTAACAGCGTTAAGTCAGGGTGGAGCCGTAGCCCCAAAAGCCTGGAGTCCTCAAAAGAAGGGGAAGGGGGACCTGAGCATGCACACGAGGAAGGGTGAGGGGACAAGGCAGCGAGGAGGTAGCCATCTGAAAGCCAAGAAGCGAGGCCTCAGGAGAAACCAACCCACCTGGGACCTTGATCCTGGACTTCCTGGTTCCAGGACTGTGAGATAATAAATTTTTATTGTTGAAGCTACCCAGTCTGTGGTACTTTGCTTGACAGTCCTGATAAGCTAATGCAATATATTATTTTCTTTTTTCTCCCAATTGCTTTCCATAAATTTGGGGCCAATTTGTACTCTTCCAGCAGATTCTAGGAGGTTCCATCCATCTCCCTGTAACTTCACCACTTGCTTACCAGAAGGCTTTTAAAAATATTCACCAAAGTGAAAAAGATGTTATTTTAAGTTGCATTATTTCCCTCCTACTGAGGTGGAAATGTTTCCATAGTTGTAGTGTATTGGCTGCTCCTGCTTCTGCTTTCAGGTCTTTTGCTCACTTTTTATATCGGAGACTTGGCTTTTTTATCTATCTATCTATCTATCTATCTGTCTATATCATCTATCAAGGATATCTTTTTATACCTTAAAAATAGTATCAAAGCCCTGACGGTGTTGCTCAGTGGGTTGGGTGTTGTCCTGCAAAGCGAAAGTTCTCCGGTTCCGTTCCTGTTCAGGGGATGTTCCTGGGTTCAGTCCCTGGCCAAGGTATGTGTAAGAGGCAACCAATCGATTCTCTCTCACATCGATGTTCCTCTCTCTCTCTTTCTCCTTGTTCTCCCTCTTTAAAAAGTAAGTAAATAAAATCTTTTAAAAATAATAACAAAGATTTTATCTTTCAGGTACATGGCAGATATTTCCCCATGTTATTGCTTACCTTTTGATTTAGTTTAAATCATATCTTTTCAAATCTAGCAATTTCTTCTTTTCTGGTTTCTCTTTTCAGAATCATGCTTTCTAATGCCTTTCCTGCCTCAACACTAAAAATAGAGAAATATTCACATGTAATTTTACCTGGTTATTCTGCTCTGGGGTCTTTTTAAGGGTAACTTGTAAGGTGATTCTCTCCCCAGAGTCAACGAGGGGGACCCAGTTGTCCCCGTGCCTGTGCTTAGCGATCCAGCCAGCCCCCCGGTGTTGCAACACCCCCTGGAATATCTGCTAAAATGTGTGACATGACTGGATCTATTTTTGGCTTTTCAGTTCTGTTCCATTGGTTCTATTTTATTTAAGTAACACATGAGCTATTTTTTTCCCTCCTATACTATATGGGTTGGTTCCAGATGCTACATAAATAGGAAAAAGAGCCCCGGATTTCCTTACTTGCAAAGATTCCAATGGTTTTCTTTATTTGCTCTGTGTCTCTTCCCTAACGTAAGCAGGTAAGGAGGGCACGCGGGGTTTCCTTGATGTACTCTTACCATGATAAGACTTTAACCTTCTTTGTGTGCAGGATTTTAATTCTCCGGTATTTATCGGAATGTCATTAATCATTTTAATCACAATAAACTCATTTGATAGTAATGGGAATGTCCTAAGAATTTAGATAGCCCTTCCACTTTAATTTGCCAATAATTAACTTCACCATTGTTTGATAGGGTTATCAGTGCCGGGAATGGATGAACTTTAAGAGAACATCGTTCCTTTGGGGGAGGGGTACGGGAAGAAGCAGGGTGAAGAGTACGGATATTTCTTACTGGTCCTAACACGACTGCGGAAGCACTGTCCACGCGGAAGCACCGTCCGTGTTAGGCTGGTGCTGCTCGCCGGTGGAGAGATAAAACGGCCTGGGTGCCTGCTTCCCTGTGTACCACCGGCCTCCCCGCCCTCCCAAATCACTCAGCACCAAAAGCTTCTGAGAGAGCTTTGTACATCGTTTAGTTCAAACGAACAGGGAGGCAGCGGGGGGAAGATTTTAGAATGTAGGAGAGGAGAGCAGCAAAGGGGCCCCGCAAGTCCCAGAGACTGGAAAGAAGGGGATGCTCTTGACCTTGCTGAGGCCCTGAGCCACAAAACTCCCAGCTGGGGACTGGAACGGACAGTCCTTAATGGTGACTTTTCTGGCGCATGCTCAGGCTGTTTGCATAATAAGCACAATCTAACTGCTGGCATGTCTGATGTCTGGACTTGGGGTTCGAGTGTTGGCTGAGATATGTATTTATTTTTTAATTTTTTCTTTTTTTAAATTGTTGTTCAGTTACAGCTGTCCACCTTTCCCCCATTGCTCTCCCCTGCCCCCAATTTTTAATTTTTTAAATTGCTTTAAGAGAGAGAGGAAGGGGAAAAGGAAGGGAGGGAGAGAAACACCCATTCGAAAGAGAAGCACCTGTTGGTTGACTCCCTTATGCTCCCTGACCAGGGACCCAACCAGCAGCCCAGACATGTGCCCTGACTGGGAATCAAACCCACAACCTTTCAGTTACAGGTTGGTGCTCCAGCCAACTGAGCCACGTTGGTGAGGGTGGCTTTAGTAGTTATTGTACGATGATCTTGGGCAAGTCTCTCATCTGCTCTGAGCTTCGGTTTCCTCAACCATGTACGGAAAAGGTTGATGATGGAAGAATCAGAGCACAGGTGGCAAACACAAGGCCCTCCACCTTGTTTATCCGGCCCAGCACCTTATTTCTACCCAGTGGCAGCACAGAGCTCTCGCTTAACTGTTAAGGAGCAGTTACGTTTATACAGTCTTAAAAATTATATTTGGCCCTTTGAAGGCAACCGTGAGGCTGATGTGGCCCCCAGTGAAAATGAGTTTGACAGCCCTGAATTAGACTAAATATTTTTTAAAAATCAGCAGAGTGGCTGAAACAGTAAATTCTTTAAAATCATATCTTCACCACTGAGATGATTATTACAATCTTGTGCTAAGGGGCTCAGGGTAGAATGGAAAAGGTGGGAGAATTAAGCCATAAAGATTAGGCATTGAGTCTAAACTCTGCCCTTGATTAGCTGTGTGACCTGGAAAAACAATTTTTCTGAGATAGAGTCTCCTGATATGTGAGATGGAGCCCAGTAATCCCACATCAATCTCTGTCTCTAGAGTTTTTGTGAGAATAAATTACTAATGGTCGGGAAAGAGCTTTGAAAACACCTCTAGGTATCATTTGCCTTTCAAATGCGAGATCATGTTATCCCTCAGAAACCTCTTAGTAAACCCTGAAACTCTGTAGATATGGCTAGCCCTGACTCTGAAATTATCCGATGGAAGGAAGAATCCTCATGGCCCCAGCAAAACGCAAGGAATAGCTGGGAGAAGGTACGGTGAGTGAGATTTTTAACCCATTTGAGAACTTTCTAACAATTTAGGATGTGTGATGGAATTCGTTTTGGAAAGTTTTCCGGACAGCCAGAGCTGCCACATGAGGTACTGAGCTCTACATGATCTAGTAGAAAGAGGAGAGGCAGCCACCTGCCGAGGCCGTACAATGGGTGCTGGTATTGGCGGGGAGTTTATTTGCTTAGCCAACATTTAATATTTTGTCCCCAGAACTCACCACATGCCATATTCTTTTTTGTAATCCTCACCCAAAGATATGGTTTTTATTTGTTTTAGAGAGAAAGTGGTAGGTGGGAGAGAGGGAGAATCATTGCTGTGAGAGAGAAACACCGATTGGTTGCCTCCACACACACCCTGACTGGGGATCAAACCCACAACCTAGGTACGTACCCTGACCAGGGATCGAACTGGGAAACTTTTGGTGTTTGGGACGATGCTCCAACCAACTGAGCCACGTGGCCAGGGCACCACCTGCCGTTGTCTATGATCAACACCAAAGTTCAAAGAGATTTGATCCCTGAATCACTTAGGATCCTTGGTTTTAAGCAATAGACAGCAATGACTCTAACTTTAATTGATTGATTGATTGATTGATTGATCAATCGATTGATTGATTAAGTAGCATAGAGATTGCGGTGTCGAAAAAGGATTAAACATCCAAGGGGAGGAACAAGGATGGGTCCTTGGATCTCAGAAGCAGACACAAATGGACTCTGCTGAAAGAATGATTTGGTTCGAACACTTTCATTATTCTGTCACAGCGTGCCACTTCCCTGAGGATTCAAATGCCCCTGAGAAAGAATCCGGCCTAATTTTACTTGCCCACCAGAGGGAGAATGTGGGTGTGTCTGGTGGAAATCTTTATCAGCTACTTCCTCCGGACCGCGTGGAATGGGGTGATGGCATAGTTCTCTCAAGGAGAAGGGAGTGGTGTACCAAACTAGGGGAGGAGACCCAGGGAAAGAAAAAGAAAAGGAAAAAGATATTTATTCCATTCTCAGCCCTCAAAAGTCACAGCACAACAGGGGACAGGTAAAGAGCGACTGTGCTGAGCTGCAGGAAGCCTGTAGAGGGCAGCAGCTCACCCAGACTTTGGGGCTTCAGGGGTCGGGAGGAGGAAGCTGCATTGTATTTTCAGAGAACAAGGGTAGTTAGGTGAAGATGATGGTGGGGAGAGAAAATGTTCTTTTCTTTTTGTTTTTTAAATATATTTTATTGATTGTGCTATTACAGTTGTCCCATTTTTTTCCTCCTCTTTATTCCCCTCCACCCTGCACCCCCTTTCTCACCAGCATTCCCCCACCCCCTTAGCTCATGTCCATGGATCTTAATATGGGTTCTTCGGCTTCCCCATTTCCTATACTATTCTTAATCTCCCCCTGTCTATTTTGTACCTACCATTTATGTTTCTTATTCCCTGTACCTTTTCCTCTATTCTCCTCCTGCCCCTTCCCACTGATAACCCTCCATGTGATCTCCATTTCTGTGATTCTGTTCCTGTTCTAGTTATTAGCTTTGGGTTTTGGTTTTTGTTTTTTTTTTAGGTTCATAGTTGTTGATAGTTGTGACTTTGTTGTCATTTTACTGTTCATAGTTTTGATCTTCTTGTTCTTAGATAAGTCCCTTGAACATTTCATATAATAAGGGCTTGGTGATGATGAACTCCTTTAACTTGACCTTATCTGGGAAGTACTTTATCTGCCCTTCCATTCTAAATGAGAGCTTTGCTGGGTAGAGTAATCTTGGATGTAGGTCCTTGCCTTTCATGACTTGGAATACTTTTTTCCAGCCCCTTCTTGCCTGCCAGGTTCCTTTTGAGAAATCAGCCTTATGGGAACTCCTTTGTAGGTAACTGTCTCCTTTTCTCTTGCTGCTTTTAAGATTTTCTCCTTATCTTTAATCTTGGGTAATATAATTATGATGTGTCTTGGTGAGTGCTTTCTTGGATCCAACTTTTTTGGGATTCTCTGAGCTTCCTGGACTTCCCAGAAGTCTATTTCCTTCACCAGATTGGGGAAGTTTTCCTTTATTATGTTTTCAAATAAGTTTTCAATTTCATGCTCTTCCACTCCTCGTTCTGACATTCCTATGGTTTGGATGTTGGAAGATTTAAAGTTGTCCTGGTAGTTCCTAAGTCT
>PVKU01004028.1:58650-159429 GCA_004027475.1 Anoura caudifer
TTTTTTTTTTTTTTTTTTTTTTTTTTTTTTTTTTTTTTTTTTTTTTTTTTTTTTTTTTTTTTTTTTTTTTTTTTTTTTTTTTTTTTTTTTTTTTTTTTTTTTTTTTTTTTTTTTTTTTTTTTTTTTTTTTTTTTTTTTTTTTTTTTTTTTTTTTTTTTTTTTTTTTTTTTTTTTTTTTTTTTTTTTTTTGAATTCTTTCTTCCTTCTGTTCTGGTTGAATGTTTATTTCTTCCTTCTCCAAATCCTTAATTTGAGTCCCAGTTTGCTTCCCGTCACTGTTGGTTCCCTGAATATTTTTCTTTATTTCCCTTTGTACAGCCTTCACTTTTTCCTCTATTTTGCAACCATACTCAACCATTTCTGTGAGCATCCTGTTTACCAGTGTTTTGAACTATGCCTCTGATAGGTTGACTATCTCTTTATCACTTAGTTCTATTTTGGGTTGGGCTATATTTCTTTGTCTGAGCCGGCCTGTTATGTTGTAAGGGGCAGAGCCTTAGGTATTCATCAGGGTGGGGCAACCCAGATCTCTGCATTGTGGCACTGTATGTGGGGGGGGGGGTCCCAGAGGCAACAATGCTGCTTAGTCAGTCCTCATCCAGTTTTCAGTCACTTCCTCCACTACCCACAAGCAAATTTGGCTCCTCTAGTGCTGATTCCCAGGTGGGTGGGTTTGTGTACATTCTAGGACCCCATAGGTCTCTCCAACAAACTCTCCTGTGAGGCTGGGAGTTTCTCCCACCACCACAACCCCCACAGGTTTTTACAGCCAGAGGTTTTGAAGCTTTTCCCACCACACACTGGAACCCTCAGTTGCACCGTCTGTCTTGCTCCCCAGTTGGCAAGGGCCTATTATACTGCTTGGGTCAGCATCTATGGTTGTTGGGCTGAACTCTTGTAATTTCAGAGCCCTAGAATTAGTTCTGCCCTCCTCATCCCACAGTTAAGGAAATAGAAGTCCAGTTGGCTCATGTAACCTTTCCATAGCCCCATAGCTGATTCAAAGAACGGAAGTGAAATGACGTGTTCAGGCACTCTTAGAAGGTTTTCTGAAGCCTTTATATATTTTAAAATATTAGTTGTATACATTTGACTGGATTATATAATTACCTGTAATATATTCTATATTTATATACTAATCATACTTTTATCAGGCTATAATATGTTAAAGTTCCTGGCTGCGCTTGGCATGGTACAAGGCATGGAGGGGGGCATGAAAGAGGTGTTGATCATAGAGATCCAGAACTGTGTAAAAGGAATGGATCTTAGAAAATTAAATGTCTCAGAGTCTAGAAAGAAAATGTGCGTGGATGAATCAGGTGCAGTCAAGGTCCAAGGCAAAGGGGCATGTCCAGACTGAAAAGAACTAGACAGTGCATGCACCACTTAAAGGAGGAAGACTCCACTTCGCTCAAGCCAGTTATTATGCTGTGAAAGAATGTGAGTTCCATGTTGCTAGAGCTTCTGAGTTTTCGAGGGAAGATAAAAATCTGCATTTATATAGAGAGACTTACAGATTTTTAAAATGTTGGCAACAAACTAAAAATGATTTTGAGTAGAGTTCCATGGTATAATTTTTAAGTTCTGTTGAACTTGTGTTGCCTCTAGAAGTCTCTCTTCCCTGCCTGCCATTAAACCATGAGTCCTAATGGAGGAGGATTTGATGTAGAGGAAGTTTCTTCTAGAGGAAGTCAGAAAAAAGACAAGAAAAACCTGGGCCTTTTGTCCTGGGGGAGTATAGAAAGGAGGAAGTTGATAAACAACAGGGTTCTTATTAATCTCTGAACTCTACCTTCTGTGATGTAACTGTATCTTGACAAGGAGTGGGGAAACTGGTGATGGAGAGATCCAGGCAGATATGAGGGGATGTAGGAACACAGATGCCAGAGTCCACTCCTCTGGGCATTGCTCGAAAACAAACTACAAAGATTTACAGAAAGCTCCACCTTTGGCTTGGCACTGTGTCCCATAGGAGAGCGTAGTACACGTGTGGATAGAGGTGTCTGTGACAGTAGGTCTGAGTGATATTCCTGCTTCCCCAGTGCCTGTTCACACCCTGGACATCCCCGGGAAGAAATGTGGGGGTGTCCAGAAGAGACAGCTGGAAAAGAGCTTATATTAGAGGTTGCAAACTACAGGGGCATGTTTAGGACCCAAGATGTCAGCCGTGGAAGCAGCAAGGTACTCCAAAGGACCAGAGAGGCCTGCTGTGTCTTAGCAGACACTACACGGGCTTTAGGGCCACAATCAGCCCTGCATTTCTAAGTAGAGCCAGAGGAAACCACCCAGCTTTAAGGCCACGAGAGCATGTGAGCCCCACCCCTTCACCCCCTACCTGAGCATTTACAGAGAGGAGCCAAGATGTCCAGAGACCCTTCAGGTGGGGGTAGGATTAACTGACAAGCTTCAGTTTTTCACCACTGTCCCACAGGGCTAGAGGCAGTCAGAAAAGTTATAGGTTATAGGAAGTACAGGAGTCACGTTTTCCCAGTGTGTTTGATTTCTGTGATGCACAGGGAAACCCAGACCCAACCACGAGGCTGAATCTGGCCCAGGGGCTACTCATTTGCCAATACGAATCTAATCTAACCATGTCATGTAATACAAGAAGAAACTGAGGCCCAGAAAGGGCTACAGAATGAATTTGTATTTGTATCCTTTAGGAAGCTTTCAGTTGTTAGTAATATATGACCTGGTAAAAGTAGCTGAAAACATGGTTTTTTTTTTTTTTTTGTATGTCACATAACTAGAATTACGGAGTGGCAGTTCTAAACTCTGTTAACTCAGCAGTTTAATAAGTTCAGCACTCCGAGTTCGCTTTTCCAGTCTTCTTGGTTTTCCCCTTCATGGTCACAGGAAGGCTGCCCTGTTTCAGGCGTGATATTCGCACATTCCACCATACAGAGAGAGTCAGGGAGGAAAGGGATTCTCATCAGAAAGGAAAACTTTTTCTTGAAGCCCTGCTTTTGTCTCCGTGACCAGAATTAGTTCACGGGCCCACGGCTAATGCAGTCACCTGAAAAAAAGGCTAAGACTCCACATTTGGCTTTGACCAATCATGATTCACCCTCTAGAGCTACGCCCACAGTCCCTTAGTAAATTGCCACTGGTCATCCAAACAAGGTCAGAATCCTATTAGGAAGGAAGGCAGGGATTGGCACAGCTGTTGGGGTGGCATCTGCCCTGGCGACGAAGCCAGAAGCAGGGCCCGCTCTCCTGATACCCGTGGCTGCCCCCACCAGGCTTCCCTCCGCAGTGCCCAGACGTAGGAGGCTCCCAGTGTGAAATGGATGTTTGTCGGGTTCTCAGGAACTTAGCCAAAGTGGCAGAAGATATTTTAATAGTCTTCCTAAATGACTTCCATTTGCTCAATTTTTAAATAAAAGCCCTGCCAATCAATTAAAGGAAAACACTTTCATTTTCCTTGGTAACATGCCTATCAAGCATTGTGCTTTCCATTCATTCAATCAAATATAATTGATTTAATATAAATATTTATTATATTGCATAGAATATATGTTATATTAAAAA
Organism: Anoura caudifer; assembly: GCA_004027475.1. Taxonomy (NCBI): domain Eukaryota; kingdom Metazoa; phylum Chordata; class Mammalia; order Chiroptera; family Phyllostomidae; genus Anoura; species Anoura caudifer. Next base: position 62,182 of record PVKU01004028.1, read on the forward strand.
TAAGTATTCAATATAAATTATATATCTCTATATATCAGTTTTATACAAATCTCACCACAATTCTGTGAGGTTCGTGCCGCCTGCCTTACTTTACAGATGATGAAGCGGAAAACGAGCCAGATTTAGTGTTTTGCTCGCAGTCACTCAGCTCAAAAATAGTCAGGCAAGCATTCGGGCAGGTGCCCTTTACCAGAGAGCCCCCGTTGCATTCAAACCCTGTACAGATTTGGGGGGGCTCCGATGCCCAGCACTTTGAAGTGCAACCCACTCCTTTGAAGCTCACAGAGTAAAAAGTACGTATTTAGGTTATTCATTTCATTTTTTGTTCCCCCAGAGTTTTCTCCGAAGTATCACACTAAAAATATGTCATTCTGTTAATGTCTTTTTTTTATTCCCTTTCCCAATCCTCCAAAGCTTTGAAAGATCTTGCCTCTGTCAAGTGCAGAAATTGCCTTGATTGCTTAAAGTGACAAAAAGTACGCCTGGTTGCTTGACAAGGAGTTCCACCAACCTTACAGACAAAAGCAGCAAGTGTTTGAGTCTTCGAGTCATCTCTGCGGAGCAGGCCCAGAGTGGGCTCTGCGGACCGGTAGGCATATCTTTGCTTTGGCTCAGAAACGGATTTTCTCAGTCAGGACCCAGGGTCGTTAGGTCAGGAGATAGAAAGAAAACACCCTCACCTGAACCTAGGCAGCCCCGCGCGCGGATGCCAGCTCCTGGAGTACTGGCTGCGTGACCCTCAGCTCCTGGAGTACTGGCTGCGTGACCACTCCTTCGAACCTCAGTTAACCCGTTTGTAAAGCAGTCACAGCAACACCCACAGCGTGGGATTGTTACGCGGATGAGGTGAGTTGGCTGTGAAGCACCAGCGTGGCACTTGCCTGACTTATAACTAATGCTCAGTGACTATTAGCTGTGGTTATTGTCATTGGATCAGACTCCTTGGCTACTCCCTGTATGGTCTGAGCATTTTCTCAAGTCACTACTCTCTCCTGCTCAGACAAAGGGCAAAAGAGGAGAAGGGACGTGAATCCCTGACAAATAAAGACCAATCAGAAAACCCAAGAAGGGAGAGGATCCTGGCTTCAAATGCTGGAAGGTTTGGAATCTCGTGGAAGACGTGCAAGGCCGAGGCTTAGTGTATACGTCCCTGAAGGAAAACCAGGACTAAGGAGGAGAAGCTGCAGGAAGACAGGTGTTAGGTGAGCATCAGGGAGAAGATTCTCACAGTCAGGTAGTCGGGGATGCATGCGTGGGGTTGCCTGATGAGGCGGTGAGCTCCGTCTTCCTGGAGATACGGAAGCAGAGATGGAATAACTCTTGGAATAGTGTGTGTGTGTGTGTGTGTGTGTGTGTGTGTGTGTGTGTGTGTGTGCTGTCTGACCCAATTTTTGTAATACTGTGGTAAAATATACATAACATAAATTTACTGTCCTAATCATTTTCAAGTGTGCAATTCAGTAATGTGAAATACACTCACAGTGTTGTATAACCAATCTCCAGAACACTTTTAATCTTGCGAAACTAAAACTCTTTACCCACCCGACATCAGCTCCACATTCTGCGTTCCCTCTAGTTTCCGGCGACCACCATTCTACTTTCCGTTTCTGTGAATTTGGCTACTTTTTAAGTAACTCACGTAAGTGGAATCATACAGTATTTGTGCTTAGCGATTGGCTCATTTCAGGTAGGAAAATATCTTCAAGATTCATCCATGTTGTATCATGTGTCAGAATTTCCTTCCTTTTTAAGGCTGACTAATATTCTGTTGTGTGTATATGTCATATTTTGCTTATCCATCCATCCACTGATGGGTACTTCAGTTGCTTCCAACTTTTGAATATTATGAACCATGCTGCTAACGACGTGGGTAAATAGATACGTCTTTGATACTCTGCTTTTAATTCTTTTTGGTATATACCTAGAAGTGGAATTGCTGGATTATATGAGGCCTGTCCGGAAAGTATCTGTCCATGTAATATGAAAAATAGAGACATTTATTTGAAGACGATACAAGATACAAGAAACGTTGTACACAGGACAGTAATGCCTCAGCCCTTCCAAGTAGGTACTCTGGGACCTCACACGGTTCTCCCAGTCACCATCAGCTGCCCCATTGTATTTTCCTGAATCTCATCAACAGTCTGAAATCTCTTCCCTTTCAAAGGTCATTTCAGTTTTTTTAGGAAAAAAGCCAGAAGTTGCAGGGCACCAAATCTGGGCTGTAGGGGGCTGAGTCACCTGCGTGACCTGATGTGTCCCTGAAAAACTCTTCATGAGACATGATGCATGAGTGGGCACATTGTCATGATGAAGCTGCCAATCACCAGTTGCCCATAGCTGCAGCCTTCTGAGTCATCCAAATAGTTTTTGCACAGGAATGTTCAAGCTTAACACAAAATTTGATGCAGGTTCGTTGGTCTATTTGTTCAGTCATTTTGAATGTGATGGCCACACAGTACACAGGCTCACTCAATGGCATCTACTGCCCCCACTGATTAGTACAGTGAGGTCATCATTGTTCACGCGTGTGCATTCCAGTCCACTCTCCTTGCTGCCAGGTTACATGGATATTGCACAGACCATTGTTGTTATGTAACAATGGCTGGACTTCTTCCAAACAGGCCTTCTATAGTAATTCTGTTTTAAATTTTTTGAGGAACCACAATACTCTTTCCTTTAGTGGCTGCACCATTTTATATTCCTACCAACAGTGTACAAGCATTCCAATTTCTCTGCATTCTTGTCAGCACTTGTTATTACCTGTTTTTTGTTTGTTTGTTTGTTTTTCTTTTTTACAGTAACCATCCTAAAGGGCGTAAAGCAGTTGTCTTGACCCAGTCTTGAGGCCCTAGTTAGAGCCTGCTCAGTTTTTGAATAACCAGTGAAGTCTACACCCTCAGTCACTTCCTTTACTGGGCTCTCACTGTCCCCTTGACTTATCACTCCAGGGCCAGGTACCAGGCAACTGGAGACTTACACCACCCCAGAGACTGCTGAAATTATTCACACTCTCCAGCCCTGAACCTGGTTGCCCTGCCTAGCTCCTTCCTTCATTCAGAAACCACAGGAAAGACCCTTGTGCATGTCTGCCTCCCTCCTTACCTTTTTGACTGACCCTGGTGCTTTCCTCAGGGTCCCTGTCTTCCTCACAGAGTAAAGAATATAATATAATAGAAACCTGTACACTTTCCAGTTCTCTTTCCCTTCCTCTGCACTGTTTATATGGTGAGAATACCGCCTCACCTGGGTGTTGCAGAGGCTGCAGATGTCAAGGGACTAGATCAGCTCGTCTCAAACCTGGCTGCACTATGAACCATAGGCTCCCTGTCCCTCACCCAGGTCTGATTCAGTGGCCCGGAGGGAATCTGTGTTCTAACCAGCTCTCGGATTGATTCCGACAAGGAAGCCCATGATTCTACTCTCCTTCAAACCCAAGCTTCTGTAATTATTAGGAGAAGCAAATAGAACTAAAGGAACAAAAACAGCCATGTTAATTGGATCTATATAAGGCTACAGTTTACACAGTGCTTTTATAGCCTCCCCCTCAGCTCACCCTCAGCGCAGCCGCCGTAGGGAGAGGATGGTGTTATTTCACCTAATGGACAGGGCACTGTGGGAATGTCCTCCCAGGGCTGGAAGACCAGTAAGTGGCAGGGTAAGATCTGAACTCTGGTGAGTCTGTCTTTAAAGCCCTTTCCAGCATTCAAGGAGCCGTCAACATTGCAATCAGAAATAGAACAAAACTGCTAAAAATAAAACAAATATTCTGAATTTTAGCTTTCCCTTAGTCCCTAGCTTGCTTGGATTTATTAATCGCCTAGTTATTCTTTTTGGACATGGCAGGGAGTAGCGGTAATGGCGTATGGATTTCAGGTGGGTCCAGCCTTGAGGTCGCTTCTAAAACGCTGTGAGAGATCTTTGAATATGACAGTGGCCATCTAGCCACCCGCCTCTTGAGAACGCTGACTTTTTCTTCATTCTGCTAAATCCAATCCATCAAAGGGAGCTGGAGCTTTGAATGAAGACCAACTACTTCCACGGCAAATTATTCATTTATTCAGGCAGTGATTCAGTGGCAGTAGCGAATGCTGACTGTCTCGCTTCAGAGAAGTAGGAATGGAGTCAGAAATTTAGTCCCACGCTCAAGGGAAGGGATAGATGCAAATCCACACAAGCCCTCCTACCGCAAGCAAATGCATGTGTGATGAACGAATGTGTAACTGAATTAAAAAATTAAGCATCATGTCGGCCTTCGACTCTTCATCTGTACCCCTAAAGCATCCACCCGCTGGTGAGCGTGTGTAGATTTATTCAAGCTTATACAGTGTGCACTGAGCACCTGCACAGTGTTAACCACAGTGGGAAGGGCTCAGATGGTAAAGGGAGTTGCCCAGCGTCCCCCAGCTTATTAGCGTCAAAGCCCAGGCATGAGCCCCTGGAAGATCAGCTCTCAGCTCTACGAAGATAAGTGCCCAGCCTGGAACAGTGCCGCACACAATATTAGTAAAGATCTAATCCACGGGCTGGGCAGCCTTTCCTCTTTGAACTCCTAGGGTGAGACCTTTGTGTTCTCCTGTCCGGGTTTAGTAGGACCAGAAGGTGAGGGAGGTCTTGCGGTGAATCATCACTACAGTTCCGAAAGACCCAGGCCATGCACATTTCCTCATGCCAGAGAAGCCTGGCACGGGGAGCTCCCTGATTTGATGGAAAGTTCAAAGACAAAACCAGCTGGAGAATCTTCAGCACGGCCCTGCTCTGGTGGCAGAAGGACCTTCTGGCGCAGTTTGGATGTGCAAGCTCCTGACATGACCTAACGTTACTCCTTTCAATCGCATGATAAATGAAAAGGCCGAAATGGGGCTGTGCCCTCCATGACAGGCTCCTGGGTCCCCTGGCTGCCTGGGAGTGCTGGTGGGAGGTGGCGCCTCCGAGGAACCCGACCGAGACACCCTCCCGTGGTTCTTACGTGAAGAATCATTGGCCCAGAGCTAGCCGGTGTGTATTCTGCCTGCTATTTGGGGGCTATTTGTAGTCACCTGAGGAGCCTAAGGAACGGAGAGTCAAGGAGCCCTTATCTGGGCTAAAGAAGAGGAAACACGGTGTTCCCCAGAGAGCGGCAGCAGCTGCAGAAGGAGTCCACCCTCGGAAATGCTGGCTCAGCCGGTTGGTGGAGCCCAGGCTTCTGGACTTCTACCAGCCCTTCCTCCCGCTGCAGCGGATTAAGATATGGGAGGATAAACTCGGACTCAGTTCAAATCTTGGTCACATCACCTACTGTGGTTTTAGAAGAGTCAGGTAATTTCTGTGAGCCTCCCTTTCTTAATGGGGATAACAATACCTACTTCATAGGCTACTGTGAGAACCAAATGATACAATGTTTCCGTAGTGTTCGCTAATCAATTGAAGTTTAGATATTAAAAGGCTTATAAAAACTTAACGTTATTTTTTTATTGATTTTAGAAAGAGGAAGGAGGAGAGAGAGAGACACATCGATCTGTTGTCTCCACTCATTTATGCACTCGTTGGTTGCTTCTTGTCTGTGCCCTCATTGGAAACTAACTGCAACCTCGGCATGTCGGGGCGATGCTCCACCCAACCGAGTTACCGGCCAGGGCCAACAAACTGAATTTTAGAGAGATGTTTTGTTTTGGTAAGCTTCCAGCCACACCCCAGATCTAGAGGCAGAAGCTTGAGGCTGAGGTCCATTGCTGGCATTCCCTGAGTCTATGACAAGTTTCCCAGCCCCTCAAAGCCTCGGTTTTCTTCTGTGTACAGTGGAAACCTTCCTAGCGACCACTATCCTGGACGGTTGTGAGGAGGAAGTGAAAAGCCTAGTGTGCACCACACAGTATAAGTTATGAAGCACTTTGTGGATTTGCTATTACGTGTAATAGCAAGAAGGATCCGAACAGGTACCAGCGTCCTCCGTCCGCGGCCCTGATGGCCTGCTTTCCCGAGCATCGCAGCCTCGTTTGCAGCTGCAGCATCCGTTTGCACACAAACAATTATTGTGCGGTAGGCCTTCACCACTGCTCCTGCACGGAAGGTGCTAGCCGCAACCTCGTTTATGTTATTAATTTGCTTAGTAAACCGTTTCCAGTCAAGTTCGCGCAGAGGTGAGCTGAGCAGCAGACACAGTGGAGGAGCTTGCATGGTGAGCAAGGGAAGCTGCAAGGCGGATGAGTTACTGACGGGCCCTGCAGATATACTTGCTCACAGAGAACAAGAAATCAGCAAATTCGTGTCTTCGGCAATCTCCACCCCAGCTCAAAAACAAAACAACTTTAAGTTAACCGAGTGGCTTAAAACAACGGAAGTATCTTGTCGCATAGTTCCAGAGGCCTGAAGTCTGAAACCCAGGTGTGGGCAGGACTGGGCTCCCTCTGAAACCTACAGGCAAGAATCCTCCCTGGCCTCTTCCTAGCTTCTGGTGTTGGCCAGCAAGGCCTGCTGTTCCTTAGCTTGTAAACGCGTCCCTGCGGTCTCTGCCTGTGCCCTCAAATGACCATCTTCCCCCTGTGCGCCTCTGCCCACTTGCAAGGATGGCCGTCACTGGATTAAGGCCCCACCCCGCTCCATTATGACCTCATCCGAACTTAGTTGCATCTGCCACAGCCCCGCGTCCCAGCAAGTTTGCATTCTGAGGTACGAAGGACTGAGACGTCAATGTATTGTTTTTGGCGGTGCAGGGCACCATTTAACCCATGACACCACCCAACGTACAGTTTTACTTCTTTGTTCATTGTCAGCCCATAAGGTTCACAGGAGCGGGGATTCTGCCCATTGTTTCCCCAGTGTCTAGATCAGAATTCGTCACGTGAAAGAACTTACAAATGACTTCTTAGATGAAGGAATGACGCATAATCTGGGGCCAGGAATAAACACAGGGCCAGCTTCCTATCTCAGCCCCAGTGCTCTCTTCCTGCGCTAGTTTCTTAACCTCTGCAGTCTTGCTCTGGTTTCCTACGGTGGACGGAGCGACATCGCTCAGCATTATCTCTCTGCTTGAACCAACCTCAGGCTGTAGCTGTATCTGGCTCCATATGCGTTGTCTACGGCTTGTGACTCCGATTCTCTAGCATCCCGTTTCACCTCCTTCACCTTTTTGGCATTGAATAAAATGTACCCTCTCCTCCGCCAGTGTTTGTTTTGCAGTCTGCAGAAGGGCGTTGCATAGCAAGGCCCAACCTAATCATAGGGTCGTTGGGTGATTGATCTAGGGCAGTGTATGTGAAAGCATTTTGGAAACTCGCTAGCTGTAGGTTCCTTGTTATCAATTTACAAGACTTATTAATATTATTCAACATTTATGTTACCTCTTCGTCAGGTTCAAAGAACCTCATTTTCCTTTATGCCAGTGATTCCTTTTCACAGATTATTTGACTAAAGCCCAGAGAGGTTAAGAAACTTGCATATGATCACAGAGCCCTTTGCAAGGCTAATGATTACAGTCTCCCAGCCCCTCCGCCTGCTTCACACTGCACCCTGTTCTTCTCCAGCCCTGTGAAGACCCTATAATGAGGCCAGAAGTCTCATTCATTTATGTAAATACAGGAAGGGATCTCTGGCAACCTCTAATTAGCGCATTTCACCTCCTCTTCCTCTTCTTCCTTGTAAGGTGTCTTTTTGTGGATGGGAAGCAGAGATTGAATCAAGCAGCTAGCAAACAAGAACAGCAAACCCTGCCTGCCAGTCAGGAAGATTAGGGCTGCGTGATTGGGTTTCCCCGTGCCCTATGTCAGCCCCTGATCCCTGTCAGCTGCAGGTTCATCTGAGCCCAGACCCTGAGCCAAGGCAACTCAGAGTATAGTACTCATTAGGAAGAACCCCACCAGCCTCTGGGATCTAGTGTCTGGGGCCAGGGCCGCAGTCTAGATAGCTGCCTAGATTATGTGTCTACCCCGCTGCAGCCTATCCTCCTAATCCCTTCTCACCTTGGTTACCTAGAGCACAAACCTGGAGAGGCCTTTGAAATCGAATTAACCTGAATTTGAATCTTGGTTTGCTGGCAGCGTGTGCAATCTGAGAAAAATGGTTAATCTCTTGGCAGTTATTTTCCCAATCTATAACATGGAAGTTAAAAGGGGATAGGAAGAAGTGAGATGATGTATGAATGGCACCTCGTTCCTGGCACGAAGTCCGAATTCAGCAAATGCTTGCTACTTAGCTTTGCATCCCTGCTTGCCCTGGGGCCTGCCCGAATTCACATCTGGGTGAGTGGCAGCGCTGAAAGTGTCCAGTCTTGCCCCTCCTCGTGCCTCCTGCACACCCTCTGAACACGCCCTCTGGGTCTCCTGCCTGGGGAAAGCGCTTCTGCCTGGTTGGGAGCGTGGCTATCTCCCTGGGGGCCGCTGCTTCTGGGCTTACCTCATTCTGGGCATCAGAATCCTATGAGTCGATCCCAAGTTTGGAAAGATCCCTAGGACCTTGCAGTAGGGGTTTCTGGCATCTTCTAGTTATTGTCCTCCGAAATCACTCTTCCCTTTCTGGCCATCATCGAACATCCAGGCTGCCTCAAAGTACAAGCCAGGGGCTGTGGGATCACCTCCTCCCCACACCAGTTGTCAAGGAGAACATCTAGTCCTCACTCGATCATCCCACTACATGCTTCACTCATTAATTCAACAAACTTTTCCCCGGCTGGTGTGGCTCCATGGATTGAGCACCGGCCTGTGAACTGAAAGTTCAATTCCAGGTGAGGGCACACGTCTGAGTCGCAGGCCAGACCCCAGCTGGGGTATGCAAGAGGCAATTGGTTGGTGTATCTCTCACACATCAATGTTTCTCTTCCTCTCTGTCTCCCTCTCTTCCCCTCTCTCTGAAAATAAATAAATAAAATATTAAAACGCAAACTTTTGCAGAGCATACTATCTATATGCTAAGACTTGCACTAGGTACTGGGGAAGGAAAATCAGCAACGCTGTAGCCAGATGTAGCCTGCGGGAAGAGAGGCGTGACTGTGGGGGTGGGGGCGGACAGAACAACTCGGCTGAGCCATCCACGCCCTGTGAGGCCCTGGCTCCTCCCTGCAGCCGCTCCAGCCACCTAGATTGCCCTGACATGGAGGATCAGCAGCGGAAGGGATGCTTGCTGGGCTCCTTCATTGTGACAGGGGTTTAAACCACAATGAATATTTATAGGACATGGCTAAGAGATTATCCTAATGTATGTTTCAAGTCCATTGATGTTCAAACTCAGAGACAGACTCTGTTTGTTCAAGGGCAATAATATGCGCTCCCGGCGTCACAGAGCAAACTGCTGTGTGGGTCCGGGGGTTTGCTGCCTCTTTAGGTTTTACTCAGGTCTGAAAATATTTGAGGATTCTGACTCAGGCTCAATGTACATTCACTAGTAATAATTAACTATGATAAACACGATTATGTAAACATCCCCATTCATTGAGTGCTTCCTACATGTCAGGCACCAGGTATTTATGCAGATCGGTTCCTCTGATACTCACCTACCTCTGAGGTCACTTGCGCTCTTTTCCCCTTGAGGGGAAATGGGGCACAGAGACTGTGTCTGACTTGCCCGCTGCGGTACAGCTAGAAAGTAGCCGGACAAAGGTTTGCACCCAGGTATTCTGGCTCCAACACCCACACTCTTGAACTGAGTGCATGCTCACACCGGGCACCTCACAAACATTAGTCGTATCCTCACCACAGTTCTACAGGGAAGTAGGGTTATTTTCACTTTACAGAGGAGGAAAGAAAAGCCTAGTGGTTAATGACTTGCTCAAGACCCCAAAGCAAGTAAGTGGCAGGGTGTTGGGTGAGGGTATTCTTGCAGGGGGCCTTTCTGCAGTTGGGAGCTTGCCCGCCATGTGACAGAGCTTCATTAATGTAGCTGTGGCCCCAACCTCACCCACAGATGAAGCCTTTTGGCTTCTCCCTTTGTTTCTGGGCCTTACAGGACCTCTGGGGCCCCCAAATAAGTCACCGTCTCTCCTTTCTTCTTTATTGCTAACATCACTCCCAGCTGCCCACCCCTGTCACTCTAGGATTTGCCATGGTCTCTACATTCTTAAAATATAACAACATTCCTTTCCATGTGGTCATTCACTTAGTTCTCCAAATCATCCTATGAGGATAAGAAGGGTAGGGATGGGTGTCAGTTTCACACTTAGGAGGACGTTGAGGGTTTGAAACAGAACTGGGACTAGAATTCAGACAACCCATTTTCTTTCTTTCTTTTTTTTTACCCTCACCTGAGCATAGATTTATTGACTTTTTTAGGGAGAGGGAAGGGAGAGAGAGAAAAACATTGATGTGAGAGAAACATCAATCTGTTGCCTCCTGGACATGCCCTGACCGGGAATGGAACCCACAACCTAGGTATATTCCCCGGCCAGGAATCGAACTCGCAGACTTTTTGTGTCCAGGCAACACTCTGCCCAACGGAGCCACCCGGCCAGGCCCATTTTCCTTAACAGCAATTGTTTTTCTGTTTACTTTCTCTCCATATGTCAGAACAATGATCTTACCTGAGGTTTCTTCCCCAGTTTTGCCCAATACTTGCAATCTGAGTGTTTCACATCTTTCAATTCTTTCAATGCCTTTATCACCTAAAAAATGGGGAACAGACAGCTGTTTGTCATCTCCTGGCCCAAACCTACTTTTCCAGCCGAAAGGAGGGCCCTAAGCTCAACTGCTGTAATTTCAAGAAGAGACTTCAATATACTTCCCTCAAATTCCTAGCACACCTTGAAATACAATTTAAAATAACCGGCCTATGCCATTTCTGTGAATTCTTACCCCACCTACCAACCACTTGGACGCAAGACCATGCTCTGTGTGACTTACACGCGGTGACTAGAAGGCTGAGTACGTAGGCCTTGGTTTTCTCATCTGTAAAATAGTTGGTGATGTTGGCGCCAGAGGCAGGCACAGAACTGCATGATCAAGACCCTTCACATTCTGTGGTTCATTACAATACAACATCGTGCTTCCTGCTCTAGAAGAATTAAGAGCACGTTTTATTCTACATGTTATCCCTTCTCAATTTGCACTGGAATCCTCACCCCTAACCCCAAATAAAATGATGGGACCTGTAACCAGGCTGTGGCTCAACATACATAATTAAGTAGTCTGTAGACAAAGCAAACAGCTTCACTGAGAGTGGGAACGAGGAAGGGGTCATTTCTAAGTAGAGTGGAAAGTAATGAAAGAGGATGTTCTTAGCTAAGAAAATGGGTTGCACATTATCCTTGCCAACATTTACAAATCCCCTTCCAAAGACCATGTTTCTCGTTAAGGATCAGCAGTCCTGTGCTGGAAATGGTCGTGCACTTGGACCCAGAAACCGTGCATCGAAGTTGCAGGTCACACCCTTACTAGCTCTGCGACCTTGGATAAACCACAATCTAAATCTCAAAGCTCTTGTCTGCGAGAGTATTTTAAGGGAAGAAGCATGTCGTTTCCTCTCTGAGTGCAGAAAGCGAGCGCGCCACCCACAGTGGGAGTGAAATGCCGGGTGCTGACTAGTGATCAGCAGCACATGACCTGCTGAAACCTAGACTTCCTCGGAGGTGATTGCTGGTAAGTTTATTGTTTCATTTCCTGTATTTTGCTTCTTTCTTCGCTCTTGAAAGAAAGAAAAAATAAGGAAGGAAGAAGAAAAAGGAAAAAGGCAAAAACTGCCGAAGATGGAAAGAGCCAGCAGGAGCATTTTATGTAAATGTAACCTGGCTGTTTCACCCATAATGTGGTGACTCCGCAGAATGAGGTACAACCAGCCCCACAAAACGCTCCGCTCTGATGAATAACCTCAGCAGCGAGTTTCCACATCCTAATATTTTCCTCTGGAAAACATATCTGGAAGCTTTTCAAAAACTTTTAAAGCAAATGCAAGAAGAACACAGTTAAAATCCTTACAGAGTAGTGGTTTCATTAAAAATTCAAACTTATAAGAATAAAGAAGCTAGGAAGTCAACAGGAAAAAATGGCAGGAAAATACCTCAACGCTATTTTTATATATGTATACCATGATATATAATATGCATTTAATACTCGTATATGTATAGTATGTGTATAATATGCATACATAACACATGCATATAACACATAATATTATACATATATTATATACTATAGGGTACAGTCCTTATTTAAGAAAACAATTTTGTTTTAAAAGAGTTGTAAGAAAGTTATTTACAATTCAAAACATTTTCTATATTAACAAGTTGCTGGCAATGATGTGTAGGTGTGCTGGTTGGAAACCACAAAAGCTTATTTTAATTCATAGTTGAAACTGCATAATGATAAAACCAATGATTAAAAAACAGTACAAAGAGGTTAATTTGTTGAGTACTTAGTATATGTCAGGACCATGCTAAATGCTTTACATACCCGATCTCGTGCACCGATCACCTACCAGAGAGGGACCGTTAGCTTACTATACAGGTGAGGCAAATGAAGCTGGGAAGCTAGGTGAGTTTCCCAGCTCACAAAGCTACTAAGTGGCAGCGTGAGCATTCGGAACCATGTCTGCCCGACTCATGGTTTAAACACTGAGTTACACTTCTCAGATTGTTGGATTCTGTAGGTTCGTCACCTCCTTTCCTCCGTCCAGAAAAGGAGTTGTTTTCCCTTTTGGAGGCCTCCCTGCCTCCTTGCTCTCAATCCCCTCCTCACGCATCCTTAGGAATCTACTCTATCAAGTATCTCCCCTGTCAATTTTCCCCTTGACTCCCTTCTTCTCTACCAGCTATTCCCGCTCAGCCTACAAATCTGCTCTGGACCCTTTCATTCTGCATGAACAAGAAAATTTCCTTCTGGACATACGCCTCCTTTAGCTAGTGTTCTCTCCCTTCCCTCTCAGCCAAGATTCTTGGTAACCTCCCATTAACATCTCCCACCCTTGGCATCCGGTTTCCATCGCCTGAGCTCTAGCTGTGGTCCCTAATGGCCGCTCTGTTGCCCCCGCCAGTGAGTGTGCTGCGGTCCTCACCTTGCTGGTGCTGCACGGACCCCTGAGCCCTCCCTACCTCTTGGACCCTGTAGACCAGTAGCGTCTGAGGACAGCAGTGGCTTTTAGCTTTTCTTCCTAGCAGCCTAACACCTTTGTGGATACCTCTTCCTCTATTTTTCCTAATCGGTTCCTACTCCTGCTGCTCTTATCACTGTAGGTAATTCTCTCAGAGTAACTTCATTCAGACACTGTTTCACAACAATTTTTTTTTTCTGCTAAAACCTCTGAAATCTATGTCCCTAGTCCTAAGTGATACTAACAATCTGCTGGACAGCCCAAGATAAATGACCCTCGGGCACCTCAGATTCAGAGAGCTAGACCTTAACTCTGTACTCCCCCCTCCCCAGCCCTACCCCATTCATCTCTGTTTCAATGGACAGCAGCATCCTCCACCAGCCTACCCAAGCCGGACTCTGAAATTATTCCAGACTCCTCCCTCTCCCTTTCTCCACTTGCCTCTAAAATCAGACCTGCTTTGTAACACAAATTTGTCACCTCCTCTCCATTCCTAAGGTAAAGACTTTATTATCCCTTTCCTAAATTAGCATCACAAAACAATCTTACCTCCTGTTTCACCACCTTCAATCCTTCCTCCATGGTGCCTCCAGGAGTGAAACCAACCCAAATACTTAACTTCCTACGTAAAACCCTTTGGAGCTCTCAGTTACTGCTTGTTACCCGAGAAGGCTTACCTCTGACTTGCCTCCTCCCTCCCGCTCCAGCCTCATCATTCACCGTGATGCCTCTTGAGAGTGACTTCCTCACAATGACCTGTTCGGAGCATGCTGCACACAAAACTTTGCTTCCACAAGGCCAGACCTTTCTCATACCGTGTCTTCCACCCGGAATGTTATCCCCTCCCATCTGAAATTCATTCACGGTCCGGTACTTTCTCCAGCAAGCCTATCTTCCAGGAACTGTAACCAGGTTTCTCCCCAAGAGAGCTGGAAGCCCATCCCTTACCCTCTGGTAGCAACAGCATTCCCCCTGTACCACCACACCCAGTGTGCTAGGTTGTAATTCTTTCTCTTTTTGCCTATAGCCCCGAACAGCCAGTTCACTGAAAGTAGGTGTCCCTCCTTGTTCATTTCTCCATCTCCATTTTTTCAGCAAGGTGCATACTGCTGAGTGGGTGCTGAGTGGATTTTCATTGACCTCAATTAGATGTGTTAAGTTAACCTTACGCTAGGGTTTTTAGAATGAAAACTGATCTGTGACAGGTACCTCAGTGGGGTCAGAAGAAGCTAAGCTAATTTCGGAACATCCCTGTGGTGAGAAAGACCTCACCCGAATCCCCCTGGTGGAGACAGCGTCCGCTGCGAGGCCAGAGTATAGCAGCACTGTCTTGACTACTCTGAGCGGCAGGAAGAGCACAGGAGGGGGTGACAGTGAGAAGCCTTCTCCCGTGGGGAGGGCAGCGGGTCTTCACAGCTGCTCCGCCGCATCTCTCCTCCGAACTCTTTGTTTGAAGGTGTGCCATACGGGTCGCATGGAAAATAATACAATTAATGAATGATAATACAAGAGTGGACTCTGAGCGTACTCAGAACCGCAAACCTATTTTTGCCCCACCCGATATTTTCTGTGCCACCAGAAGTCATTCATTGCTAGTCCAAAGCCTGCCTTAGTACATGACCTCAGTGTTTGGCCCCCTGGTTAATAATTAGGAGGGCCTGTTCCGAATCCTGGGGAAAGAAGTTCCTTGCGATCATTTCTCTGCCACGTTTTGCCTATAAATTAATCCATCAGAAAGATGGCACTCCCTCCCAGCTCTTAAGGGATTCACACCACTTGTGCAAACTTCCGGAGACTGGAGTCTGAGTTTAGATGACCTAATGAGTTCAGGAGCAGAGCTCTTTAAATGGCAGGACTGCATTTGCATATAGAATGATGTTGCGCAGGCAGCCCTGGGATCTCAGGTCCCTTGGTCCCTCAGGTGGCCTCGGTGTCCTCACACTGAGAGAGGGGAGCTCAAGTGGCATATTTAATTGCCTGAACTCTGTTTGCCGATTCTCCATTTTCATTTTGCAGAAAATTCCCGTGCATTTGAGTAGGTTAGACCCGACTCACCCTGCTCGTAATACATTTAATCATTCATTCATTGATTCGTCCATCCTCCTCCCTATCATTCACCTGCTCTGTGCCACAGAACCAGCCGTCTCAGAGGGCAGGACTCACCCAAGGGAGGGGCTGGCATCTTGGCACTCCCCTCCATCCAGGCAATGCTCACAGCCTACCGTTCATGAGATGAGGGCGCGATGGTGGGAAAAAACAATCCGTGCTTACTGAGCGATGGAGATCGCGAGTGACAAATAGAAGGCGTTCCTTCCGGACTCACCCCCACCGGGCTCGTGGAAGGTGATGGCAGTGTCATGCGAGTTAGGACGCACTTGCTGTCCCTAGTACACCTGGACAGAGTGTGACGCGGTGGACACGGGCGGTCCCAGGGTGATCACGTCCCACCCTGCCGCTTGATGTGACGTTGAGCAGGCACTTAACGCCTCTGAAGCTCAGACTCCTCAGCTGCGAAGTCGATGGAAACGGTGTCTCAGCGTTGTTCCTCAAGGAGCCTCAGAGGTAATCTATGGGGAGCACCTACCGCGGTGCTTTGTACCGAGTAAGTGCTTATAAATGTTGCTCACTTTTTCCTCTACACCGTAATATTAGGTCAGTTGAGAAATAGGAAGAAGGCTAAGGCAAGATACTAAATTATGTGCTTTCAAACAGCTTACTAGATGCTTAAGTTAACGATAGAAGACAGTCTGTGTGAAACACTAAGAAAGTAACGTCTTCAGGGAGTTCCAAAGGAAACATGGGAGCAAAAGTAAAGACAAAGCTGTGGAAAGGAACTAGAGCAAATAAAATACAGATAAGTGGACAGAGGCCTGAATGTGTAGGTGGATGGATGGATGGTAGATGGGTGAAAGGAGGGTCGGGGTGATAAACCGTTAGATAATAGACAGACAGTTCCATGCAGGCAGATAGACTTGTGTTTGAAGGGCTCCTATTCCTATCAGGTGGATGAGAGGGGAGGTGGATAAGTTGTTTGTAAAGAGGCCTAAAGGCATAGATGCTGAATCAAGAGTAGTAAGTCTCTGTAGAAGATACACAGATACAGTGAGAGAGACATAGTTGAAATAATAATTTAGCAGCAGATGGTGTAGAATCAAAGGGCTCCGTACCTAAGCTGTCAACTAGCCCAATTCCTGGCCCGAGTAAGAGTCCTGTTGGTGACACCCCAGCAAATAGTGTCTCAGTCTCCGTGAGAGCTCAGAGCTTACCCTTCCCATCTACTGCTCTGTGGATGGCATGCAACGCACCATTTATTGACAGTTTGCTCAGTGCAATGCTTTTCTAATACATTATCTCAAATCCTCTCAAGTGCCCTTGAGGAAAATATTATCCTCATTTCATAGAAGAACAAACTGACATGCACAAATCTTCCAGCTAATGAGAGGACCCAGAATCCACACCTGGCCTTTAGGGCGCCAAAGCCTGCTGAGTCTACCTGGCATATTTCTTTTCATCGAAGAAACAGCTCTTTAGGTGTCAGCCTTGTCCAGCCCGAGATCTCTCCCCTCAAAGCCTGCCCTAGCCCCAGCCATAAGGAATGACTCTGCCCCCTTCCTAATGCCTGCAGAGCTCTCATTGATTTTTTCCCATATCTGATACTTATAACCATCCATTCAGAATCTCATTTCTGTTTAAATTCTGTTTCATAAATTCTTCCTTTGTTCTTTCTTTGAATTAGAAAGAATTACCAAAAGCTAATGGAAATTTTAAAGACTTGCTCTTGTTCTCGTCCATGATGACCTGAAAAAAAGGTCTATTATCTGTCTCGTTGCACAACCTAATGTCTCTTCTCCCAAAGATATATTACTGTCTTTAGCTATTCAAGGGATCCAACCGGCTGGGCATGGTTGGGTCATTATAACTGGATTTATCGGACCCTTAAAGACAGTCCTTGGAGGACCCAGGGCGTGTCTGGGGGCTGACTAGGGAACTTCTGTAGATCCATGCCATTTGACCTTCAGGAATAAGAAGGCACAGGTGATGTCATCACATTTGATGAGCAAGGCTTCGGAGAGCAAAATGCCTTTGACTTGGAGGGATTCAAGAGTGTGACCCATTCTTCATGACATCCTTCATCAAACTCTGTTGTCAGGCCAACAAATTACCGTATCTTTCAGGCTATAAGATGCACCTAGGTTTTAGAGGAAGAAAATAGGGGAAAAAATGGAAGCAAAAAAATGTGGCAAAATATTTAATAACATAAATAACATAATATTTCACCAATGTAAATGTAAACAGAACTCAGCAGCAGTATTAACAACCGTTATTCCTCCCAAATTTGGGTGACAGGGTGCATCTTATAGTCAGAAAAATATGGTAGTTAAAAAAAAATTAATTAACAATAAAAATTCAGAAAATTTTTATCGCAAACCTTCCACATTTCAGACATTGTGGAAGACATTTAAAATGTCAAGCTAAGACTCATTTCTTGCACTGAAGAAACTTAAAGTTGCAGGCAAAAAACAGACTATTTAACACCTGTATCTTATGGGTGGTGACCATTGTGACTGTAATGAGCTGAACGGAGTGATGTACGAACATGGCGAAAGCAGGAATATTCTCTATAAAACCTTTGCCCTGGCTGGGTGGCTCACTTAGTTGGAGTGTCGTCCCATACACTAAAGTCTGTGAGTTTGATCCCTGGTGAGGGCTCAAATATCATATCAATCTCTCTCTCTCCCCCCCCCCTCCTTCTCTCTCTAAAATCAATGGAAATGTCCTCCAGCGAGGGTTTAAAAAAATTAACTTCTGTTGAAAACCTCCAGTCACAGGGTCCTCAGTAGTCCACAAAACAGTCTGTGTTTTTGAGGGGCAATGTAAGATAATGGTTAAGAGTATAGGTTCTGCAGCCACACCATTTGGGCATATTGTTTAAGCTCTGACTAATAAAAGGGGGAAATAATAGTGCTTACCTCTTTGGGCTATTACAAGAGTTAAATAAATCAGCATACTTAAGGGACTTACAGTAGGGGCTGTCACATCCTAAGCATGCATGTTAGTGTTAGCTGCTGCTGCTTTGAAGAAGAAGTGCTAGAGAACACCTCATACACTAAGTCTCAAGCTCCCTTGGTCTAATATCCACCCAATAGACCCAGTGCCAGACTCTCTGGGGGCAAAGCCTGACCCAGGCTTGAGCGCTGCTGGAGAACATTCCAAGCTGGTTGGCTAAGTTGTAAAAGAAGGAAGGTTACATGCTATTCTTTTCAGAAGGAAAAAAAAAATGCTACTGACCCTTATCTAATAACATAGTGATCGTGTGGACTGTCCTAGTGAAAGACCGGAAGACCCAAAGATGGGGATGCTTATAACTCTACTTGGAATGGATTAGATTTCATAAGTAACAGATAGGTTTTTACTGAGCAAACTTCATAAGCAGAAACCTCTGTAGTTGGTGCAGCAGGAATGGTGAAGATGAGCGAAAGAATGGTTTCTTGGGGTGAGGTTTCGCACTTGAACTCTGATGTGTGATTTAAATCTGCATCTCAGCTCTGCTACTTTCTAGAAGCATGACCTTGAGAAAATAACTTGTATTCACTGAGCTTAAAACTCCTCATCTGTAAAATGAGATGATAATAATAATACCTGTCACAGAAGGTGGTTGTGGGAAATAAATGACAAGATATTTTTAAGGTACTTGCTACAGAACCTAGAATATAATAAATACCAAGTTAACACTGAGTAATTGTTAATATCTTACAGACTCACAGTCTGATGGGAAGGAAGTGCTGAAGACCGATGCATAAATAACTATGATTATAACTATTGTACACACATAAACACAGATAAACACAGGAGACAACAGGAGAGAAAGAAAAATAGAGAGAGTGTAGGCCTGAGGAGAGAACGCTGTGTTACATGGTTGCAGACAGAGGGATAAAAAGTTTTTTCTGTAATTCATTTATTTACTCACCCAACAGTGCCTCTTGCATGCCAGCCACCGTCCTGGAGGACAGGGACTGACCTGCTTGCTGGGGAGGCAGGATTCCCCAAAGAGAAAATAACACTGTGGCAAGAGAGTAAACAAAACGTCCGAGAAAGAGTGGGAACGCCACGGGAGGGAAGTAAGGGGGTGGAGACAGCAGAAAACTGAAAGAGCAGAGAGGCTTCGAATGCCAGACTAAGGAATTCAGACTTCATTCTCTATGCCAGCAGTTCTCAGCTAGAGTGACTTCCCCCAGGGCACATTTGGCAATATCTGGAGATACATTTGGTTGTCACGGCTGGAGGGGTGCTACTGGCAGCTAGTGGGTAGAGGCCAGGGATGCTGCTACACACCCCCACAATGCACGCACAGTCCCCCACCAAAAGAAATGATCTAGTCTAAAATGTTAAGGTGCTGAATTCTATGCAGTGGGGAGATAGAGCAGGTTTAGGGGTGGTAGTGAGATCAGCGATTAATCTAACTCCTCTGAGAATGTGGGGTTGTGGGAGATGCTGAAGTCGGGGAGATCAGGTGAGAGGGATTTGGGATAGTTTCGGAAGAGATGCCAAGGAGCCATGGAGAGGAGCTGGCTACTGTGAGCGGCCGCGAGGGGAAACGGCCTCCTCACAGGGACACAGGATCAGCTGAGACAACTAAGGAAACACTGAGCACATAATAGGAACTAGTAAATATCACTGCAGTTATATTTCCTTTCAGATATTTTAAGATAAACTTTCAATTTTGAATGTTAGACATATAGAAATGTCGTACAGATAATCCGGAGAATTCCCATATACTCTTCACGCAGTTTCCCCTCTTATATTTTACATAACCGTGGTGCATTTGTCAAAACTAAACCATAGACTACATTTAGATTTCACCAGTTTTCCCCACTCATGTCCTTTTTATGTTTCAGGATCAAATTCAGGATACCACATTCCATGTGTTTTTGTGCGCCTGTTTTGTTGTTGTTGTTGTTGTTGTTGTTGTTGAAAAATAAACGCATTCACAATCGTTCAAGTCAAGATCTCTCTCTCGAGCTCTTCCCTGCAGACCCAGGCGAAGTGAGACCTGGTGCTTTGGTAACATCGCCCGGGGGCTTTGCGCAAAGATCTCACCAGCTACTCCCTTGGCAGGAAGTCAGACCTGCAACCGACACTTTATTCTGCAAAAGGAATTACTAAATTAAGCCAAGCTGTGGCTTTAAAGGGTTTCCTTTTAGAAGAATTAAATATCTCAGTTTGGTGATATGAGATTCCAATTAAAAGAAGTTTCAAATTTCAGAGTCTCTTAAAAAAAGAAATTCAAAACAATTAACTCAGGTTGTAAAAACAGGTGATCCAGCCAGTTCAAACAATCCTCATGACCCGGCATATGTGCTTAATGCTTGTGAGACAGGGCTCCGGTTTGACAGCCTTCACCTCGCCTGTCCTTGCCTTCTGGCTGTGGTTGGCTCTCCGAGACTAAGCCCAGAGAAGCCAAGTGCGGGTCACTGGCAGCCTGGGGTCTCAGCTTTGACTGCTTCCCTGTCCCCTTCTCCTGTCACTTACCCCTGGGTCTCAGTTGTGGTTCCTCCCTTCCTGGCTTCCTACTTCAAACCCTGTTACCCACCTGGGTTCCCTGCACTCATCTTGCTTATTTTTGCTTTTATATAAAATTAAAGTATTAATATTCATATATTTGCTGGAGAAAATTAGAACCTACAGATAAGCATGAAGGAGAATATTGAAATTACCCTTGCTTCTATCACTATGAATATTCTTACATTCTGTTTTCTAAAATACACATAAATGCCCACATATATTCCCTCTAAATAGGCTCATATGGTGATAATAATATAACAGGACGTGGCATTTGTGCAGGTATCAAGTTAGTTAATCCTGAAAAGGTGTCATTAGGGGGACCCTTACCAGGTTCATTTCACCGTGACGGCACCCAGGCTCAGGGAGTGTCTGCTTTGCCTAGCGCCACCCAGCTGGGACTCGGAGCAGCGAGGACTAGGGCAGCCTGGCTCCAGAACCTGGGACATTAACCTCCATGCTAGATTCCAGGAAGCATTGTTTTACTGCCATTTAAAATACTTGACTGGTAGGTCAAAACCTACCTTCTCCTTCGAGGCATTTTCATGTGTCCAATCGTACGCGCAATGATTCAGCAAACATCCTTAACCCTCCTTGTAGGACCCATCCTGAACTGGACGCTCAATGTTTTCTTGTTTCCGTGACTCCTTTGACCATCTTTCCTTCTGCTTCTTAGTCTTACCACCTTCTTCCTCCCACCCCCATAGCCACCCCTAACTTCTATACACGCACACCCCTGGTCCATTCCTTTGTTGGAAAATCCATAACATTCCTAGCTACATACCTCCTCTGACAGTTGCCAAGAGGAGACAGCTCTGAGTTTTGATTAGGAGGCTTGAAGCAGGTTTTCAGAGGAGGTGACCAAACGAGTGATTCTCATATACTTGTCCTGTCTTCAGTGGGTGTCATATGTGATGGCCCAACAGGCTGGGTCACCCAAAAGTCAGGCCACGGGGCCAACATTTGAAGGGAAATAGCAGTGGGGTGACTAAACTTCTGATTTGCCCAGGGCTGAGAATTTTTTTTAATTTTATTTATTTATTTTTAGAGAGAGGGGAAGGGAGGGAGAAAGAGACAGAGGAAAACTTTAATGTGTGAGGAAAACATCAGTGGCTGCCCTTTGCACAGGTCCCAACTGGGGACCAGGCCCCCAACCCAGGCATGTGCCCTGACCAGGAATCAAACCAGTGACATTTGACTTTGCGGGACAATGTCCAAACCACTGAGCCATGCCGACCATGGCCCAGGACTGAGAATTTCAATGCTGAAACCAGGAAAGTCTCAGGAAAATGGTGACAAGTTTTTCACCCTCAATAGCCCTGAATAATACAGGCAAAACTCATGGCCCTCGGAGGGCTCCCATCCTAGAGAAGAGAGATGATACACTAGTAAATGAAGAAAGGCTGTGATGGCCGGTGGGTGCGTGCAGTGGAGAAAATAAGGCAGAGTAAGAGGGTAGAGAAGGACTGTGGTGCTCGGGCTTCGGGGAATGATCTAGATTGGAACGAGTAGTCGGGGAAGGCCTTTGATCGGTTGTCTTTTAAGCAG
This sequence comes from Anoura caudifer, assembly GCA_004027475.1. Taxonomy (NCBI): domain Eukaryota; kingdom Metazoa; phylum Chordata; class Mammalia; order Chiroptera; family Phyllostomidae; genus Anoura; species Anoura caudifer. Next base: position 84,277 of record PVKU01004028.1, read on the forward strand.
AGACATGAATGCAAGGAAAGGGAGTCCTGCAGCTACCCAGGAGAAGTCGCTCAGGGCAAGTACAGTTCAAGTGTGGGAGGGGACAAAGTACCAGCGACGGGAGCAGAGAGGAGGCCAGGGGCCAGATCCCACAAGGCCTTGCGGGTTGTGCGTTGTCCCTTGAATCTCATTCCGAGACAGAAGCTTTGGGGAAAGAAGCGGTGTCATCTGATATATGTCTTACAGGGACCACTCTGGCTGCTATGAGGGAACAGAGCGTAGGGAGCACAGGGTGGAGCTGAAAGACTAATTAGGAGGCTATTGCAATAACCCATGAGAAGGACAAAATATGTATCAGAGAGTGCAGAAGCCTCAGACAAGCTGAGGCTCAACATAACCCCCATTATCACTAGTGCAAATTACTTAATTTCTGTTAGCCTTTAATCTTCTTATCTAGGAGGTGGCGATAAATGCAACAAAAGGTACAAAAGTGCCTACAGTTCTATTATGAGAATACTAGAATGCTATAGGAATTAAAACATCCCATCACTACTCTGATTCAAGGCCAGTGACAAGCCGCACAAAAAATCTGAGTGATTATTCAGACAGAAATTCGTATTTCCCCTGCGTCAGTTGTATCTCTGCGGTCCTGTTGATGTATGTACGCATGGGCGTTTCTTTGCAATCAAAACCATTAACAATTTCCTAAATATACTTAGTTTTGTGCTACTGTATCTCTGCTCCTCTGTTTTCCTCGACTCAGGGATGCCAGTTCCTCCCACTCCCAATCCTTTCCACGTGGCCTGAACCAAACTCGCCCGCTCTGAGGAAGCTACCCAAGGTCTTTGACGCCAACAGAGTCAGTTGCTGCTTTCTCACTCTTTTTCTTAGGACTGTGTGTTTAGTTCTTACTCTGTTACACACTCTAGCCTTTATTACAGTGGTTTATATGCCTATTTTTCTTGTAAGAAAATTAGACAGAATAAAGGGCAGGGACAGTGTTCACTTCATCTTGGATCTTACCTGTCACTCACTGCACAGCTCAGTCCCAGGCACAGAGCAAGAGCTTAAGAAATTTTTAATGACTTAGACTTGAAATAATTGTGTTTATAATTTGGTTCCAGATATACCACCAAGGGAAACAGGAGCAGCACGTTGCAGGGGGGGTGAAGTCAGACACCTGAGAACACAACTCAGGTCTTACATTGACTAACCCGTGACCTTGCCTAACTCAGTCCGTCTGCCCGAATCTGTGTTCTCCTCTGGGAGCAGCATATCAGTCATCTGCTGCCTAGTGCATGACCCCGAAACGTAGTATTAAACCGCAATCGTTTATTATGTACATAGTTCTGAGGGTCGGTTGAGCTGGTGGCTCTGATTTAGGGTCTCTCGGGTTGCAGGAAAGATGTCAGCTGGATCTGTCATCACCTTAAAGCTCCTCTAGGCTGAAGGATCTGCCTCCAGCCTGACTCCCAAGGTTGGTGGCAGGAGGTCTGAGTTTTCTCCACGTGGGCATCGGCATAGGGCTGCCTGGAGGTGGAAGCTGCTTCCCCCAAGGCTGGTAATCTGAGAGAGAGACAGAGAAGGAAGCTCAAGGGTTTTTTGTTGTTACTGTTTCTTGTTTGTTAGTTTTTAAAGAGAGCGGGAGGGAGAGAGGGAGGATGGGAGAGAAATATTGAGGAACATCGATCAATTGCCTCTAGCATGCACGCCAAATGGGGACCCAACCTGCAACCCAGGCATGTTCCCTGACCGGGAATCGAACTGGTGACCATTCACTTTGTGGGTGATGCCCAACCAACTGAGCCATACCAGTCAGGGCACTGATTAGGTTTTTATAACCTAATCTCAGAAGTGACGTAACCAGCTCTTCTGCCACATGCTCTTGTCACACAGACCACCCCTGATACGCTGTGGGAGAGGACTGGGTGGGAACGTAAACACCAGGAGGCAGGCATCACTGGGGGTCATCCTAGAGGGTAGCTGCCACAAATAGGGATAAGATTCAGCCCACAGCTGTTTAGATTGAAAGTCTGGGTGTTCTTAGCTTAAGGGACTCCAATGGTCTCCCTAGATAAACCCAGAGTCTCTGGACAGGGACACAAAGTTCTCCAGGACCTAATTCCTGTCTATGTTCTGTGATTCAGCCCCGTCCTGCCTCCATCGTTCTTTAAGCTTCAACTGTCCAACTCTGGCCTCCTGACTTTTGTCCACGAGGTTCCCTCTGCCTGGAACACCCTTATTCACCGTGCTTGTCCACCTAGTAAGCTCTCTGTGCTTCTGACCACGCGGGCATCTCGCCTCCTGCTTGCGGCTGCTTCCCTCACACCACCAGGTAATGTTGAGGCATGTCCTGCTGGGAGACCTGGCAACGGGCTGTCAGCACATGGTCTCAGAATAAACCACCCCTTCTGTGCATGCAGCACAAGCAGGACTTCCCTCTGGGATCTGACTTGGATTAAAGACCTGGCTCTGGTCTGTGCTGAGTGACTTCAGGAAGAAGGGAAAAAACTAGTATTTATAAAATACCCAAGGAGCCAGCCGCTACCCGGGGCACTTTCTCAGACATGGTCTTATTTATAGTCGTGTATTATTCCATTTGGGAAAGTGATTGCACCTCTGTGTATCTTAGTTAACTCATTAGAAAGATGAGAATATTTGCCAAATATGCGCTGGACACTTCCACTCACCTGTGCCGGGCACACAGCCTCCCCTGCCCTGGCGGACTGTCTGTTCATCCCGTGTGCTAACTCTTCCACGTCCCCCGGGATCTCATCTCACCTCTACCCCTCAGGAGCTGGGCGAGCTTAGGTCAGTCACTTAACTTGTCCGAGGCCACAGAATAGCAGTATGTAAACACCATCACTGCTTCAGTGAGACTGTGGTTGTCGGGGGTACCTGGAGGACATCCACCACCTCACAGGAGCCCGGAGGTGCTGGTTCTGCTTTCTTCTCTCAGGCCCGAAGCAAACCTAGGCCCAAGCACCACCCCAGCCCATCCACCCAATGCCCATCCTATGACATCTTCCCCGCCCTCATCAAGGTGTCTATTGTAAAAGATGCAACCATGTGTCTCATAAATAAAAGTATTGCCGAGAGGAGAAGGGTAGGCATCAGGCCCTACAATCCTGAACCGTTGTTACAATGGCATTACGGATATGGGAAAAATTAAATCTGCCTGAGTGGATTTTTTTTTTTAAAAAAAAAGTTCATCCGCCAGGACTTGGCACATAGCAGATGTTCAAGAAATGTTTTCAGCCCTTTCCGGGACACACACATCCCACGTTTTCTTGTCCGCAGTTTGGGCCACCAAGTTTTCACAGCTAGCAGGAGGGCCACATGAATGTGCCATCCGTTTACTGGGGCACAGCCTCGCTGGCGAGGCTCTGAGCTGGGGAAGAAAGCAGGCCTGGCCTTACGTCAGCTCCCATCTTTCCTGTCCGTGGAAGCGCTGGGCTCCCCGTCCGTGTGCCTGAACGCGCCACCGAGATGGGCTTTCTCCTCATACTCACCTCACGTAGCTTCATTATTTACGTACAGGTCGGAGACGATCTTTGGCCTTTTCAAATTACATTTATTTTTATTGTCTTCCGTAGTCCTATCGTATTTTCAATTATCCATTCATTCATTTAGAAGTAGATTTCCCTCCTTTGGCAGGGAAAAAAAAATGAAGTAATTTTACAAAGTAGCTCAAAGATTCCTGTTCTAATCAGAATCATTTAGTGTAGCGTTCTGTCCTCTGGTTTCTCAGAGAATTTATGGAAGGAAGGTAATTTCTTAGTTAACAAAAGATACCCACTCTCCTTGTCAATTATACACGCAGCGACTCAAAATAATTTGAAATCGTATATTATTATTTTTGCCACAGCTTTGAATAGTAGCAGGAAACAGTCTTTATAAAATAAGTGCTTGAATCAGCTACTTTATTCTTTCAGTGTTACAATTGAGTCCCCTACTTCAAATCTAGAAAACCAGCCCCTCCTGTTTTAGATGTGGTTATTTTTAGAGCTTTGCAGTGATTTTTATTCATTTGTTTGTTTTTCCAATTCCTCTAATCATCCCAGGCAACAATGGGGTGGTTACAATGTTCACTCTAAAATACTTTTTGAAGAGACTCAGCATTCTGGTCATTGATGAGACAAAGTCCGTCTGTACAGACTGAGCCGATACTGAGTTCCCACTGACTACCCCCAAGAAAGCCAGACTGAGCGGATACTGAGTTCCCACAGACTACCCCCAAGAAAGCAGATGCTTCTTCCCTGGAACCTTTGCAAACAGCTTAGCTGAGGTCTGAGGACCAGTGTGGGGGGAGGGGCTTTGAGAGGTTTCAAAGGAAGGAATGCGTTACAATTGAAACGCTAAGGCTGCAATTTCAAAGTGAGACCTTAGCGAGGGCATTCCCCGCTCCTTCCCAGCTGTATCCCGAGCGAGCAGCTGATTACCTGCACAGGCCGGGTGTTAGCTCCTTGGGTCTTTGTGGTGGACGGAAGGCAGGCCCGAAGGGAGGGTGGGCCCAAATGAATCCCTTTGTCTTGGTGAAGGCGAAGCTTCTATGGTTTTGCTGGTTTGCCCCACTCAGATAAATGGGCCACAGGAGGTCAGGGAGGGAAGTCACACTCCGCAGGCACCCGGTGGCCGGGCGAGGCCTGCAGTGCGGGTATTCTGCCCCTTGCCCGGTGTTCCCGGCACCGAAGTGACTGCTCTCCGTCCTCGGGTGCCGAGTGCCGAGCGATGAGACTTGGGCTTAAATCAGAGCAGGTAGCTGAGGGTGCATGCAGCCTAAGTTCTCATTTTCATCGACTCTTTCTCACCTGCAACGTGCATTTCTTCAGAATAAAAGGGGGTGGTGAGGCCAATGGAGTCCTCGGGGACTGAGATCCTGGTCCTAAATGCTGGGCAGAAACTTCAGGGAGGTGGAGCGAGGAATACCAGCTTCTTAGCAAAGGTACAGGGGGCCAAAAAGTAAACAACGTAAAAGCCGAAGGTAGAAACAGCAGGCAAGACGGGACAGAAAAGCCGTGCCCTAAGTGTCTGCTCTTAAATGGGGAAATGCGATCCCCTCGTGCAGCCACGCTCCTTAAGTCACTACTGTAGGCCTCAGGATATGAGAGAGGTGGTGACAAGGAAGGTACCTTCAGTCTCATGAAGGAGACAGAAAAGTACATGGAAAACTGAAGGTATATGATACAGGCTGGGCTACAGAAATGGTTTCCATCCTTGGCTGCGCTTGATGGTCACCTGGAAACTTTTTGAGAGAGAGGAGAAAAAAAAAAAAACAGCCTGAGTTCTACCCAGACTAATTGAATCCAACTCTTAAAGATGGGAAGTTATATATTTTCTCCAGTCTCCCCAGGTGATTCTGACACACGGTGAGGGCCGGGCTTCATTCACCGCTACAGAGGGAAGCGCAGGGTAATCTGGGGGCCGTCTTCTCAGGCTGGGATGAGCGTAGACATTGAATAACCTGGAGAGCATCATTGAAATAGATTCTAGGACCCCATAGACCTGCTAAATCAGAATTGCCATGGAGACCTGATATCTCACCTTTGGAAAAGCTTCTAGGGTGGTTCGGATTGTAAGGTAGGACAGATAGCAAACCGAGGCAGGGAGGAGGAGGGAGGCATGTCCCACCCACTAACTCAGCATTCCTGAGCCTGGTCCAATAATACTGTCAGGGGTTCCAGCATCGGAAGAAACACCATGATGGCCCAGGAGGAAAAGGGTCCTTGAAATTCTGTATGTATCTTTCCCACTAGCTGGGAAAGAAAAGACTTTGAAAGTGTGTCTTCATCCCAAGGCCTACAAGGGGGACGAGGAGGTAGTCCACGGTGCCCAAAGAAGCCCATAAAACAACTTAGGTTAATTGCCTTCCTGTGGTCACTATCTGTTTTAGAAGAGGGTCCATAAATAACTTTGGGTAACCGCCTCAACTTTAATTAACTACCTCCCGTCACATATCCGCTCACAACAAGATGCACAGATGCGGTCTGGAACGAGAGAACAGTCTGGGCTAACAGACCCCCACACCTACCTACGTTCGGGTAGTCACATCGCCCCAGGGAAAGCTGACACCACCTATACCCACCAATCAGTGTGGAACTGCCTCACCACCATCCTGCCAACTGTGTAAGTCCTGAGGCCAAAGGACTGGATGCTTTTGCTGCCCTTGCCCCTCCTGCCCTTGCCTGGCCCTGCCCTGAGCCTGGGTCTTCCACCCCCACCTCCTCCAGGCCCAGTCTCTTCCAAGACAACGTATCACTAATAAACTCTGCTTACATACTGATAGATTGCTGATCTGTAATTCTTGGCTAAGTCTCCAAGAAGAACCGGGTTTCTCCCATACAAGATGACCAGGTTTGCCAATGGAAGTGTAATGTGAGCCATTCATGTAATTGTACGTTATCCAATAGTCACCTTTTAAAAAGAAATAAGGAAGTTATTTTAATAACTATTTTAATAAATCTAAAATATTATCTTCTCCAAAACGATTATTGCTTAGCTCTTTTATAGTGGCTGTGTTTTCATACTCAGTCTTTGAAATCTGATGTGTATTTGACGCTTACAGGTCCAGATGACACTGCCCACTTGCCATAGGCAGGACTACATGTGGTTTATCTCTGCCTCCCCAGCCCCCAGGGCCAAGCCTGGTCTGGCTCTGCATTCCCAACAACGGGAACCCAGTGAACAGAGGCATGGAGGTGCAGAACGATGTGATGGTGGAGTCTGGGATGGGTGGGGGAGGGACTGAGTAGACAGGGAGAGGAACGTGGTACAGGAAATGAGGCTAGGGAGGGAGGCAGGGCCCCGCCCCAGAAGGGGGCGCCGTTCAGTATACCCTTGGGTCTCCTCAACTCTGGTCAACAGCTTTTCTCATGTCCTCCGACGGGATGGTTTTTCTCTCTCATGGACTGATCAGCTGAGCTTTAAGAGTTCGTGGGAAGGGCTTCACATTCACTCCATTACTTCTTCTTTTGGGAGATCAGAGCTCTAGGGCCTCCAGGATGTGGTGGTAGGTTTATTGATTTATTGAGACATACCTCAGGGCAGGGTTACTATGCGGGCTTCTTTTCGCTGGGAACCAGTGCCGTGTTGAGGGGAGACTGCTGGCGTTGAGAATCTGGTACGCATGTGCTTTTTCCGTTCAATTTCAACCTCAGATTTATTTTGTCAGGGTCCTTAGAAGCCTCACTGTAGGTGCATTAGGTTTGTTTTAAGACAACAATAAAACTGATTTGAGTGATCCTATCTATTAGAATTCTTCTACAGGTATCTGTCCTGCTCTCTTGCCCCTCACAGGCTGACAAAGTTTGTTATGGCTTGGTTGATGGACTTGTCGCTGGCTCCCGGCAAGTTCAGACTCCAATGTTTCAATCCAGAGTCTTGGTGATGTGTTCGTATTTGTGATGCAATGAGGCAGGGAACAATTAATTACAGTGCTGGAGCATGGCAGAAGAGTTTGAAGTAAGACCACAGCCAGAGTGGAGCTAGAGACTGGTGATCTGAGGTGGACAGGCCTAGTTGTTTGCAAAGAGAAGTCCAGTCTAGAAGGCAGCTCTCAGAGCTGATGAAGCAGCTGCTCCACCTCAGGCCGCCCAGCCTTGCTGCAGAAGGCCCCTGATTTTTTAGAAGTACTGAAGGGGAGCTGGGTGAAGCTCAAGTGTGGTCACTCCTAAGTCAAGTAGAGCAGACCCATCTCCACCAGTTTTATCTTTCAAATTTTATCACGAAATTGCATTTAAAATGCGTAAAAGGGTTCTACTATACCAACAAAAGCTTGAAAAAGCACTCTGTGAACAATGGGTAGCATTATAGCTAAGAGTTACCATTAAGAATGTCCAACGATATCTAATACTAGAATCCCATTGAGACAACAGGGTCTTCAATGGTAGCTTCAGGCAGCCAGGCTGGTAGCGCCAGGGATCGAGATCATTCATTAGTTCATGATTCAGTCATTCATTTGACAAATATTTATTCTTCACCTGTTACAACCTAGATACAATACTAAATACTGGGAATAGAGCTGTGAATAAAGTAGATTTATGTTCCCTGCCCTCAGGCTATTTATATTAGCGAAGAAGAGAACAATAAACATGACCACAAATACATGAATATGTTACAGTTATTATAGCCTGAGGTTGGGAATTAATGTAATGACAGGGACTAGTGCTGCTGCGGAAAGGGTGGCTAGCAAAGGCTTTGCTCACGAAATGCCCTTCAGCTAAGTCCTGAAGGATTTAAAGAAGCCAGCGATGCAGAGAGCTGGAGGAATGGCGTTCGGAAAAGAAAGCCCAGTTGGTGCGATTCCCTGTGGTGGGGTCTTAGATTATGGGAGAAATGGAGAAGACCCTGTGGCTGGAACAGAGTATCTGAGTAAGATGAGCGTGGAGCGCAGAGAGGCGACAGGTCTCACCAGTATTCTCTACGTGCAGTGAGAAGCCATTGAGAAGTTTCAGAAAGAGATTCATGCTGTATCATTTATACTTCTCAAAGGCTGCCTCCCGCAGCTGATGGCATTAGGAAGGGAGCAAGGGCAGGCAACGCCTTTTACAGGCAGGCAGCTTACCAAGCCAGGGACTCCGGAGATGAGGAGCGCATCAGGATTCCCATTCTGAGAACCGGGTTTCCGGGTGCAGCACCAGAAGAAGTCCCCCATGCCCCAACTGGCATGCAGAGTGAACTCTCCATGATGACGAGCCAGGGCACCTGATGCCCATGGTCAACATGGCCGAAGCCACCTCAGGTCCCTCTCTCAGGGCAGAGCTGGTCCAGGTGCCTAAAGTGGGGTTGAGATGGCAGGTCAGGTTGTTTGAAGCCCTGGACAGACAGGGTCTGTGGCAGGAGGAGGAGGCCAGCCCAGCATTTGGAAAAGAGCGTGGCAACATGCCTTAATCCACCTTGAGGGTGACTCCACGCCGGCAGCCAACACAGACTCCCATCAAAGCCACTTTCCCCACAAATTGCGTGCACATATTTGCAATTTGGGGCTTATTGATTTTCTCTGAAGGACCTCTTGTTGAGTTATTTAACTGCCACCATGGCAAAGGGCAGCCAGTAATTTTCAGGGCAGACCCACTTCTGAGCAACTCCGATTCAGGCCAGCCGGTCCTATAATTTCATTTCAGAGCCCTCCTGGATGATGATATTACCCAAATCTGGGCATCACTGCGGAATCAGTGGTTCAACCAGGAGGACAGAGAGAGCATTAGATCGTCTTCTTCTCAAAATGATATATCAAACAGGAGTGAAGTAACGGTGGAGCAGTACCAGAGACATGGAAATAGACGTTATGTTTCTACCTTGAAGTAAAGGGGTAGTGGCTGGTCTCGTCAATGTTTACAACAGAATAGGCACCTTTGGCTTTATGTTTGTGTTCCTCAAATCCTTTGACAGTTCTCGAAGAGGTCATGGGAATCACTAGAATCATTTCTGAAGCTGCATCTGCTCTACCGCTATCGTTGAAGACAATACCCATTTCTTCTCTCCTTGCTCCCTACCATATACAAAGTCTCAACCACAAGGAAACCTATTGGGATGTCTATTCTTCCCGCACTTTAAAACTAGGAATGAGCTCTCTGTGTGTGTGTGTGTGTGTGTGTGTGTGTGTGTGTGTGTGTGTGTTGGTTATTATACACGCATTCTTCTTCACTTTGGCTGCCAGGAAGTAGATAGATAGATAGATAGATAGATAGATAGATAGATAAAATAAAATACATAGGCCATACGTATGTTTTGAAGCTCAGTCATAACAATCATATGACCTTTGTGTCTTGCGTATATAACTATATATGATTTTTTTACCTATTCTAAATTTTTCTACTTCTGTTTCCTGTTTAAACCCACATATTCCTGTTCCCAATTATTTTTTTAAGTTTTTATTTATTTATTTTTAGAGAGGAGGAAGGGAGGGAGAAAGAGAGGGAAAGAAACTTTGATATGAAAGAGAAACATCGATCAGTTGCCTCTCGCATGTGCCTTGACCAAGAACTGAACCTGCAACCCAAGCATATGCCCTGACCAGGAATCGAACCAGCAACCTTTTCCTTTGTGGGATGATGCCCAACCAACTGAGCCACACCAGTCAGGGCTAGTCCCACTTATTTACCCTCATTTTGTTGTCTCATTATTACTGTAAATGTTTAACTCATCCAAAGAATTTTTGGAAAGTAATGGGATATAAATAACTAATAATTAAGCCTTCCTACCTTTATTCAGAAAACACAGGGTCCAGCATAAATAACACCCCCTTTTTATTACAAAATCTTTTATGACAAAGTCATAAGCATGCAACTCTGTAACACTCGAGCACACCGTATGACATCTTAGGTAAAATGTTCAAATTAAAACTCTAAATTATTACACCGAATAATAATTTTTACCCTGCCAACCACACTGAAGTATTTGTTACTTCTGCCGGACCCTGTATTATGTGCGGTGCTGTGGATGCATAGGTTCTGTGTAAAATCCCACCGATCCCGAATGAGGAAGATAGTGAACACCGAGGCTTCAACACGAGTCAGGAAAGCCTGGCGTCTGAAATACGATTTGGGGCGTTGCAGCCCCGTATAGATTGGACGGAGAATGGAGGCTGTACATTGACAAGATACAAACATGCTAGGGGGGGAGGCAGTGTGATGATAGGTGCCATATATTATATGAGGGGGAACCCCCAAAATGGGATTTATTTATAAAAATCATGTATGTATTCCTACACGTTTAAACTTCAGTCACCTTCAAAGCACTCCCCACTCGATGCGATACGCCTGTCAAGACATTTTCCCCACCGCTCGAAACAGTTTTTGACCTCATCGATTTTGATGCCTTTCAGTGCTTCTGCTGTCTTTTGTTTCACCTGTTCCACATCAGCAAAATGTTTCCCTTTGAGAACTTTTTTCATCCGGGGAAACAAAAGACACCACTCAGGGTGAGATCCGGTGACTAGGGAGGGTGGGGCATGGGGGTCATGCTCGTTTTGGTGAAAAAACTGCTGAGCCCTCAATGCGGTGTGCGCGGGCGTAACTCATAAATCGCCCATCAGGAAATGGGCAGACACATTAAAAGAGTCTTCAATAAAAAGTTCACTGAAGCCCAACGCAGCCTCTCACAACAACACCAGCTGGTTCACTGATACAAACTGGGTCCTAGAACACTCACCTAGTGGGGGAAGCCTGCACTGCAAGGACCCGCCCTCTGGACAATAATTCCGGTTTTTCTTGCATCCCCCCTCACATATCCTGGGAAAACCACTGTGCTCCGGGGCAAAAGCATTTTGATGGCATAAAAAATAACTGGACCCCAGGAACCAGACAGCCTGGGTTAAAACCTCAGCTCTGTTCCTTATAAATTGTATATACGTTTTTGACAAGTTATTGGATATCTTGGGGTCTCTGTTTCCATAGCTTTCAAATGTGGACAGTGGTAGATATTGCCTTGTAGTCTTATGAGAATAAAATGAATTAATACCACACATAAAGTGGTCACTGCAATGAGGGGTACACAGTAAATAGTCAGCAAATCTTTACTGCTATTACCGTTGTTATTATACTCTTGCTAGGCTTATTTTATTTAACTTATTTTTCCCTCGCAAATATACGAAGAGGACATTTTTATTCCCTCACTAAGATGAGTGTCAGAGAAATTAAGTGAATTGCCCACGCGCTGCAGTCAGGAAGCCGGAGTCCAGCGCGGACGGATGTGTTTGAGTCCCGGGGCCGTCCTGCTCCCCTCTGACAAACCCGGCACTGCCAAGAGGATCAGGTAAATACGGAACTCTTGCTGACACAGGCCACAGACTAAAGAGAAGCAGGTTACGGGAGTGATTCATTCCTTCGCAAATATCTGCAAGTGCCTTATTTTGGGCCATTCATATGCCAAACAAAAATAGCCCTCTTCGTAGGCTCTGCCCTCAAGTGACCTCTAAACGAATGGGGAAGACAGATAACCCTAAATAGAGTGTGGAAAATGCCAGATCAGGTGCATACAATAACAAGAGATAACAAGAGAGGGCATCTAACCCAGTCCGCTGGGGTTGGAATCTGGGAGAACGACGGTTGTTCCAGGATGTTTCCTACTGTCCGGCCAGCCCTTCCTTAGAGCAGCTGTGGCTGCAGGACCTAAGCCTTTCCCTGTAAGAATCTGCCCCCCCCCCACACCACTGTCACTTCTCCTCCCATCCTCTCCCCAGCCCAGAGGAGCAAACTTAGCTGCTTAAGGGAATCGACACCTGGATCCCTACGGATACTCAGTTTAAACCCACATGGCTCACAAGAACCTGACTCTTGCCCTGGCTGGTGTAGCTCAGCGGATTGAGCGCGGGCTGTGAACCAGAGGGTCGTGGTTCGATTCCCAATCAGGGCATATTTCTGGGTTGCAGGCCAGGTCCCCAGCGGGGGGCCATGTGAGAGGCAACCACACATTGATGTTTCTCTCCCTCTCTTTCTCCTGCCCTTCCCCTCTCTCTAAAAATGAAGAAATAAATTTTGTTTTAAAAAAAGACGAAAAAAAAAAAAAAGAACCTGACTCTTCAAGTATTAGGAATTTTGCCAGCCTGTCGTCGAAGGCATTGCTAAAAACTAAATTACGTGGAACCATAAACCACAGAAATCATACCAGAAACAAAGCCAACTGATGCCATGCACCGCTTCCTTGTTATTCTACGGCATTTCACTGCTGTCTGTGCGCTTGCAGCTGTTGCTCTACCGTACGCTTCCAGTTGGAAAATTCATACCTCGGTGCGCTACTGCACATCCCTTCCCGGCTCCACAGTTTGTGACAGCAGGCTGATAACATGGGATCGGTCGCCCTGGGGTTACGTACACTGCAGAAATAAGCGAATGTTATAAATCAGAGGCTTGCTTTTCCTTACGGAGCCAGTTGTCGTCGGGTCATCATCCTCCCTCTTCCTCCCTGCGCTTGCCCTCCCTGGCCCTCCGCTGCCCTGAGCACCCATTTCATTTTTCTCCCCCTCAATTTGTTCACGCTGTGCCCCTTCACTCCCGGGTGGTCTATGCTTTGGTATTTCAATCCTCTGGGTCCCTGGTCATATCCCTCTTCCTTCCTCACGCAGAATTTCTTTGGCCTAGAACATCTCTGCCTAGTCTTCGTTCTTGATATGCCAACTTATAAGCTTCCTTTGATTTAAGGAGGTCTCTCGTCACCTGACTCGGTAGGTTTGAGGACTGATTTGACAGTATTGGCTGACTGCCTTGATGGCATGGATATAAAGTGACACAGATCAGTGAAAGGTCCCCTGGTCATCAAGAAGCAACAGGAGCCCACACTTGAACCTGGGCCCCCAGGTCCCTGCCTTTGCTGTTTCCTGTTGCTAAGGCCCTCTCCAGGGCACTATTTACTGCTTTTTAACGCCTCCCTTGAATCATTTAATTAGATTGCAGCACACTAAAATTTGAAAAGAATTCAAGCACAAACTGCCAAGCTCTCTCTTAATGAACATTCTGGATGTTATTGGTTGCCAAGGAAGTCATTCATTGGGCAGAAATCAGGAGGTTGAATGAAGAAATAAAAATAGGTATTTTTCTTGTGTTATTCACGATACAACTGCTAGTTTCCACAAGTAATGTTTCTGTCTCTATCCTGTCGCGCGTGGACTGTTTTCCAAAGCGTAGAAGAGGCTGGCTGCGTGGCTCCCCACAAATACCATATTTAATTTCTTGCTATTACATTCTATCTTGTGTTAAAGAGTGAAAGATCCCACTGGGTTCTGTTACGAGCTAAATTTACGCAAATCCTTCCCCTTAAACATACAGATGGCATACGTCTGTTTATAAAATCCATATTGGTTCACGTGCCCAAAATGATGATGTACAGAATGGATCCAAATGGCCCCTTATATGTCATAATTTGCATAACGTATCATAGGGAGAGTAGGGAAGAAAAGGAACACAGACGCCCAAGCTCCTCCTATCGCACATAAGAAAGCTGAATCCCAGAGAGGCTGGCATGCCAAATGTTGCAAAATCAGTTTCTTTGAAAGCAAATTTCAATAGTATTACCTTTAGTTTTGTAGGACTCAAAGCAGTGTTGCTTTCCTAGAAACTGCACCAAATAATTTGTACCTATTCTATTATTGTATGTATGTCAGAGTATAATATCATAGATTTGTTCTGGATTCTCTGCTTGTTTATGCAAACTTTAATGGCAAGTGGCTGTGTTGATTACTGACTGCCTCCCCAGCACCTGACATAGGGCAGGGCATAAAATGGATGTATACACTCATATGCTGAATAAGTACCTAATCAGTGTGTGCTGAATGAATAGATAGTTATGTATCTATTTCTTAGAAAGGTACATGGGGAAATACAGCTGGAGATACCCAAATATTAATCTATAGCAATATTTTTATCTCTCAGTGAATGAACAATAAAGGGGAGTGAGAATTACGGTCGCAAATGCAGCTTAGGGTTCTTTATGTGGTGATGGGATTTTACAGCGGCCTAGGACAAACTCCAGAGTCAGTCTGTCTGTGTTTGGTGTTAACCACATGCACAGTTAAGATTGTTGTATCTTCTTGATGAATTGAACTATGTCATTATTACTATGAAATGTCTGTCTCTGGTAATACTGTCTGTCTTGAGGTCTCTCTATCAGATAGTAATATGTTCACACCAAATGTCTCATGGTTAGCGTTCTCATTGTACACCTTCATTCTTTCTATTTCTACCGTGTCATTATATAATGTGCATTTTTTGTAAATGCCATATACTTAGGTCTTGACTTATTATTGAGTCAGACTCTTTGCTTTTTACAGGGTGTATAGTCTAATTATACTTAACATAATTAAGGTAGAGGTGGATTTAAGTCTGTTATGTCGGTATTTGTTTTCTACCATTCTCTCTATTCTTGTTCCTCTATTTCACCTATGCTAACTTTTTCTTTTCTTGTTTTGGTTAGTCAAGTACTCTTAGTAAAGAGGTCCCCTGGTCATCAAGAAACAATGAGAGTCTAGATTGGAACCTGGCCCCAGGTCCCTGTCTTCGGTACTCCTTATTACCAGCGTACTTTCCATGGTACTATTCTATTGATTTTGGCTATACTTTTTTGTTAATTTTTAAAGCTTGTTGTAGAAATGAGTTATGTGCCTTGATTTACTACATTCTCCTCTCAAATAACATTATGCTGCTTATACGATACTACTTCGTGAGTAACATAAGAACTTACAGGTTTGTAATTCTGTTCACTCCCCTTGCCCTTTGTGCTCTACTGTTTATATTTTATTTCTCTGTATGTTATAGACCCTACAATACACTCTCATTATTTTTCATGTAAGATGTCAATGGTCCTTTAAAGTGTGTGTGTGCATTTTTCAAATGTGTCACCTATCCGATAGCAGTCCCCGTTAGCCTGAAAAACTTTCCTTACTATTTCTTATAGTGTGATTTTGCTGGCAACAATAGTCTCCACTTCTATTTATCTTAAAATAGATTTATTTTGCTTTCATTTTAAAAATAGTTTTACTGAAGATAGAATTTTAGGTTTACAGTGGTTTTCTTTTTTTGTATTTGAGCACTTTAAAGTATTCTATTGTTTGATTTCCCATGGTTCCTTTGGAAAGTCGGCTGTTAATCTTATATATTCCCTTGTGCATAACATGGCAAAGTTTTTATTCGTTTGTTTTCCCATCTGCCACTTTTAAGATGTTCTCTTTATCTGTTTTTCCAAAATTTCACTAAGATGTACCTACATGTAAATTTCTCAGGAACCAGTGTCTTTCCCCATAGAATATTCTGGAATCTCTTGCCTGGAACGAGGTGGGCATCCACTTAGGGATATTCTCAGAACAGTCAGGGAATGGGATTAGGGGTGATGCCTAATGCTTTAGGGTGCCAACTTTACTTAGTCCCTTTGCTTCCAGTGGTGCTTTTCCCCCCTGCTCTTCACTATCCTGATGTCCTCAAGTTTAGAACTTCTAGGGAGCAACTACTTTGCCAGAAGTCCTTTACATCCTACACAGGTGAGAGAGTAATAGTCACTGAACACACAGGGTAAGAAAGAAGCTCTGGTTTTCAAACTGGTCTGTGCAGAGTCTTAGCTTGATATCTTTTCAGCCTGGAGCCTCATGCTTGCCTTTCCTGAGACCATGACCTCCAAATCCCAGTTCTTTCTAGGGCAAGGTTCCTAACTCTGGGGTTAGCAGTCTCTGTCTTCACTTTGGTATCTCTTCTGTAGGCACTCAGGGTTCAGCTTCTGCCCTGTTATCTCATTTCCAGTCCATGTTCCAAAAACTTGAAGATATTCTCTGTATTAGCTACTTCTTCCCCTACTGTTCTCTTTCTCTGTGTTTGTTTCTTTATCTGTACTATGTTGTTTAGGGCTGGTGTTGTGGGAGGGAATGGAGATAAATGAACCCATTGTTGTCTACTAGTTTTACCTGAAAAACCTTTACGAGACTGATTTTCTAAAATTAAACTTTGACCCTTTTTTATTCCCATACTCCATATCCTCCAAAGCCTGCTCATACCTTTCAATGTGAGATAAATATGGTTGAGCTTAGAAGACAAAACACCTTATGATCAGATGCCTCATTGCCTCTCAAGATTTAGCACCAATTGCCTTCATAGATGAGGCTGATGGGATTGTCTATTTGCCACTCTCTTTTGTGGAATTGTTCTTCTGTGCAATACTCCCAACAGCATGGTTGCAGGCAAATCTGTATTTTCCCTAAAACTGACCTGGTTCCCTGGATCACCGATAACTGATTTGAGCCGAGTCACTTAATTTATTCTCCAGACATTTTGAGAACATGCAACACTTGGCTGTTGTGGCCAGGCTGTGTATCTGTGGGTGAGCTTATGTGGAAAGACGGAAGTTTAGGCATTCCTAATGGGAGGATCGATTTTCTGGGTCTAGTTCAATTCTGAGTCCTGTCTCTGGTCTCGCCCTTTGCTCCCTGGGTCTCCAAGCATCCCTAAGATAAACCCCTGCTCAAAACAGTGTGCAGCCCATAGTTAGTACTCAAAAGGTGTCAACTACTATTCTTTATTCTCATCTCACTGAATGATTGTGATTTCTTCTAGTTTCTGGAAAACAGCTTTACATTTCATACCCACATATCTTCCCAATGTCTTTTCTGCCTGAATGTCCCTCCCCCCACCCCAGATTACTCATGTACATGCTGACACTCAGCTCAAGGGTCTGTTCGAGGGAGCTGTGCTTGAATTTCCAGCCTGTTCAGACATCTTTCTTCTGAGTGTGTTATCATAGCACTCATTACAAAAACTTGCCAAAATTATTAATTTACTTTCTCGTCTTGATTGTGAGCTTCTGAGAAGAGGAGTTTCAGGTACTTTGACCTTGGTTCCACAATTTATACGAAAAAAGAAAAACTAAGTTGTTACAGGAATACACTGCTTGCTTTCAAATGGGGACAATAGAACAATATCTGATACACTGTCAAAATAATATTTTTCTTCTCATTATTCCTTCCTATGTCAAAATTTACTTTAAAAACAAATTTTGAAGGTCATGCAGAGTTCTGGCCAAGATAGAGGTGTAGGTAGAAATACTTTCCTTCCTTGCACAACCAAAAGAAGGATAACAACTAATTTAAGAACAAAAAACAATCAGAAGTGCCAGAAAATCAAACTGCATGGAAGTCCGACAACCAAGGAGTTAAAGAAGAAAGATTCATCCAGACCTGTAGGAGAGATGGACACGGGAAGCCAGGGCTGAGAGGACCTGTGGCAAGGCAACAGATGGAGGATGGGATTTCCTACATTTGCATGCAGATAAGCCAGGAGGAACAACTGGGGAGCGAGACAAAACTGTGCAATCCAGGGTTCCAGCACAGGAAACTAAAGCTTCAAAAACTCTGGCTGTAAAAACCTGTGGGGGTTACAGCGACAGGAGAAACTCCCAGTCTAACAAGAGAGTCTACTGGGCCCATGGGATCCTAGAATGTACACAAACCCACCCATCTGTGAATCAGCACCTGAAAGGGCACAATCAGCTTGTGGGAAGTAAGGGAAGTGACAGAGAGTAGGATGAGAGCCAAGCAAATGAGCAAACTGCATTTCTCCCTCTCTGACCCCTCCCCCACATTCAGCACCACAACACAGCACAGGGGTTGCCCCACCCTGATGAATACCTAAGGCTCCACCCTTACAACATAACAGACCTGCCCAGACAAAGAAATAAGGCCTAAATGAAAGAACAGGTCAAAACTCCAGAAAAAGAACTAAGCATTAAGGGGATAGACAACTTATCAGATGTAGAGTTCAAAATACTGGTAATTAGAATGCTCACAGAAATAGTTGAGTATGGTCACAAAATGAAGGGAAAAGAAATGAAGGCTATACAAAGTGAAATAAAGGAAAATGTACAGGGGAAAAAACAGAGAGGGGAAGGAAACCGGGACTTAAATCGATGATTTGGACCAGAAGGAAGAACTAAACATCCAACAGGAACAAAATGAAGAAACAAGAACAGAAAAAACAAGGAGAGGGTGAGGAACCAATGGGACAACTTTAAACATTCCAACATCTGAATCGTAGGGGTGTCGGAAGGAGAAGAGGAAGAGCAAGAAATTGAAAACTTATTTGAACAAATAATGAAGGAGAACTTCCCTAACCTAGCAAAGGAAATAGATTTCCAGGAAGTCCAGGAAGCTCAGAGAGTCCCAAAAAAGTTGGATCCAAGGAAGCATACACCAAGGCACATCATAATTATATTACCCAAGATTAAAGGTAAGGAGAGAATCTTAAAAGCTGCAAGAGAAAAAGAGAGTTACCTACAAAGGTGTTCCCACAAGACTATCAGCTGATTTCTCAAAAAAAAAAAAAAACCTTATAGGCAAGAGGGGGCTGGGAAGAAGTATTCCAAGTCATGAAAGGCAAGGACCTACATCCAAGATTACTCTATCCAGCAAAGCTGTCATTTAGAATGGAAGGGCAGATAAAGTGCTTCTCAGATAAGGTCAAGTTCAAGGAGTTCATCATCACCAGCCCCTTATTATATGAAATGTTAAAGGGACTTATTAAGAAAAAGAAGAAGATGAAAAACTATGAACAGTAACATGACAATAAACTCACAACTATCAACAACTGAACCTAAAAAACAAAAACTAAGCAAACAAGTAGAAGAGGAACAGAATCACAGAAATGTACATCACATGGAAGGTCATCAGTGGGGAGGGGCAGAATGGGGGGAAAAGGTACAGAGAATAAGAAGCATAATTAGTAGGCACAAAATAAGCAGAGGGAGGTTAAGAATACTATAGGAAATGGAGAAGCTAAAAAACTTATATGTACAACCCACGGACATGAACTAAGGGGAGAGGGTGAATGCTGGAGGGTGGGGGAGTACAGAGTAGAAGGAGATAAACAGGAAAGAAAAAATTGGGACAACTATAATAGCATAATCAATAAATTATACTTAAAAAAAGATTTTGATGCAATTTATTTTTCCCTAATGTAACAAATCTTACGAACAACAGATTTTTTTTTAAATCCTCAGATCTTTCTAGAAAAAATATTGATGTGAAATTACAGAAGAAATATTTAACCCCCAGGTCAAAGAAATTAATTTGTTCTTTAAATTCTGGAATTGTATCAAAATAGAAACTGGTCTATTAGTGGTGAACATGTGTAGAACAAAAGAAAGGAAGTGCCCATTGCTTTTACTCATTAAAGGAAATGTGGGACTCAGAGTTAGGAAGGAAGGAAACGAAAAAGAAAATTAACCTTCATTGGGGACATACTATACCTCAGTCATGACACTAGGTGTTACCATATCTGCTTGTTTGAACCCTAACAAATCATCATGACAGGTGCTTTAAAATGTATTGTTTATGCTTGGCCCAAGGACATTTTTTAAATTGCCTTTAGAGAGAGGGGAAGGGAGAGAAAGAAAGAAAGAGAGAGGGAGAAACATCAGTTGCTTGCCTTCTCCTGCGTGCCCCAACTGGGAATTGAACCCTCAAGCTGGGCATGTGCCCTGACCAGGAACTGAACCCACCCCCATGTGCTGTATGGGAGGACACTCTAAGCAGCTGAGCCACACTGGCCAGGGCATGACAGGCGCTTAAATCTAGGTGTTTACTCCAAATAACTGAGACTCAAAGAAATTAAATAACTTAAAGTCACACAGCTAGTTAGAAGAAAAATCAGAATTCAACCTAAAGCTGTGTTAGGTATAAGTCTTAGCCTTACCAACGATTGCATCTTTAAAAAATTCTCCTTTGTAACAGGTAGTTACAACTGGATGATGAACATGAGTTATTCATAGTCTTCTCATAGTTTTCTCAATTGTCCCGGTTCTCTACAGCAAGCGTATGTTAATATTACAATAAAAATTACTCTTTTTTCAAATAAAAAAAAGCAATTCTCTTAGATCAATAGAAGCAGCGGGGGATTACATTCCTTTGAACTGCTAAATGTTAATTATAAGGATCCTTATTTGTGATTAATATGCAATAGGATATAGGACTCAGGCAATTTCCCCAAATCCTTACTATTAGTTATCAAACACGCCTCCTGGAGAATCGATTGCTCAGCATAGGCGTCTGTTCTCCTGTGCTCCCAATTTCATGGTCCTGGAGTCCCACAGGGTCTTCGGCCAACCTGCTGTGTCCAGAGGGGTCCTCCGACCCTCTGCGCTACAGTTTCTTCAACTGCAGGTGGAGAACAAGATACCCACCTTGAAGCCTGTTTCAGGCCTGGAAGAGATGACTCTGGGTCCCGGCACATGGAGGGACCCCACGTAGTGAGAGCAGAACAGCAGTGACAGTTCAGTCAGGGCCTGAGAGGGATGTATAGGACCCCATCACCTCGTGCTAATCCTGACTCTGCTGCTTGTCATGTCATCTTGAGCAAAGGAACTTGCCTGTGCCTTACCTTCTTTGTCTGTAAAGTGGAAGTAAGTGTTTATATGAGTAGAGTTGTTATGAGGAATAAAGGAATTAATTTAAGTAATTAATTCAGGCACCACGAACTGTATCTGGTACCTAATTTGTTGGCACCAGAAGTAATAGTAATGGAGTCATTATTGGGGGCCATTATAAAAAGATCTACCGTAAGAATTTCAGAATAATTTCTTCCTTCAACTGAGCCTCGACTTCAGGCAGTTACTTCTCTGTGCCCCACAGAGACGATAGGATCCGACCTTTCATTCCAGTTGGAGAGAAATATGCCAAAGAGATAAACAACAAACACATAAATAAAGCAGATGTTGTCCCCACTTTTCAGAACCGGAATGGACTCCCACCAAATGTTGGTTCAGACACTGAACCTGACAATGCCGCACATACCCCGCAGTGGTCTGAAAAGGGTTATGACTCACATACGGCTTTCTGGGGCGATTCGGGCATGCCCCCCAAACCGGTCCGAAACGGCTTGGACAGGTCCGAAATGAGATGGATTTGGAGGTGTTATGGCGGCTAGGGGGCAGGGACGGAACGAGGGTTCCCACACACGAATAAAGTCTTACGTGGCCTAAGCCTCCCGTGAACAACACAGGCTTTCTTATCCGCTGGCCCAGGTGTGGGGCAGAAGAGAGGGCGGTGAGGCTGCAAAGCTGTCAGCAGCCGAACGTGAAAAAGCAGAATAGGGCTCTGTCACACTGGACGAGTTCCGGGGTTTGTGGAGCAAAGTGCCTGGAATTTGTGGGGGAGACAGCATGAGGGTAGCTCCGTGTCGGCTGGAATGGCCAGGTGAGACACCTCTGAAGAGGGCGTCTTTGAGTTAAGACCTGAATGAGAAAATGGAAAGGAGGAAGTGGAACGCAAAAGTCATCTAGGGAGCCCTGATTCACGTGTTGTCCTGTAGTCCCAGTACACAAAGATTGAGGGTTCAAGCCCTGACTGGGGCACATACAAAAATCAGCCAATGAATGTATAAACAAGTAGAACAACAAATCTCTCTCTCTCTCTTTCTTCTCTCTCTCTGTCTCTCTCTCTCTCCTCCCTCCCCACCTGCTTCCTCTCTCTCTAAAATCAATCAATATTTCTTTTAAATCATCAAGGGAAAAGTGAACTCAGTGGATTTAAGTGAAAAGAGACAACAGTGTAAGAGAACGGTGTGCAACAGCCGAGACTCAGTACAGGGTAAAGATGTGATTGATGGCTGATGATGACAATAACAACTACTGTTAAGTTTAGCAAGGAGAAGATTCAGACAGCTATAGTTAGGTGTCTGAACCGCTGTGTCATGGAAGAGAGCAATTTGTCTCTGTTCAGCTCCAGTGGCAACACAGTTACAAGGAGGCAAATTTCTGTGCTCAGTGTCAGAAAGGCCTGTGGATAGTCAGAGCACCTTTGACAGGTAATGAGCTCCCTGTCACTGGTGGTATGCCAAGAATGCCACTACCAGAGAGGATTTCAGCCAAGAGATTGAGCGAGCTGGACCTGGTGCTCTGTAAGATCTTTCAGTTACTCCAGCTGTCAGAGTCTCATCTTCAGGGAAAGAGGCTCTGGAAGAGGTAAAGAGAACACTTCGGAGAAGAATATGAAAATGTCTGTCCTCTGCTGCTGTGGCTGCCATTGCCACTGCTACTGGCTGACGCTAGCTTCTTTCTACGTGCGGGTCTCTGAATAGCTATGGGGATTTCTGTTTAAACACTACCGATTAAAAGCCAGCTCTAGTTAGTGGTTTCTTTGCATATCAAATTAGGGTTCAAAGAAATGCAAACATGGAAGCCTATTTGCTCAGATAAATGTGCTTTAGGAACCTGGAGGAAACCGAAGGGTCTAAAACACTCAAACTGAAATTAGTGGACAACTTTGGCCTCTCAGATCTTCTTTCCTTCACCTTTTTGTCTTTTCTCTGTTTCAATTAACTTGTTTTAGCAAATATTTAGGATAACGCCTGTGCGGGAGGCTCTGTAAATAGAAGCATAGGGAAGCACTTCAGTCAAGCCCTGTGCCTTCCGGCAGAGGAAATGGGCATAAAGAAAAACTACTTCAAGAATGCAAAAACTCTTAAGTGTGATAATAGAGATACAAATAAATCACAAAATAATTAAGCAAATTAATACTTGGTGCCTATTGTATCTCTGCTGTATGGTGGGAATTTTGGAAGCAAAGGAGATTTATCTTGACTATGGGAAGAGATCAGAAAAATGATTTATCGAATTGCGTTTACTTCCCTCTCTCCTCCATCTTTGACTAAGTCCGCAAACTCCCTGAACCAGACATCATTTTGCACTCGTTTTGCTACTACCAAGGACGGACACTTAGTGGGGTCTGCGATACATAATTTTTTGAGTAGACGGATGGACACATGAGTAGCATTTGGGTGGGCTCCGCCTGGGGATCCCATGTCCATACGGCAAGGTGGTGGGCAAAGCATGCGGGTGACACTCCTCCCTGAGCGAGGATCAGACGTGCGGAAATCAAGGAAGGCATTTACAGCAGCCCAGACAGTCCAGGGTGGTGCTTTCTGGTGCTTCGTGGAAGGAGCAGCAGGAGAGAAGATGGGCAGAGGGCTGGAGCCTTCGTGAGAGACTTGGAGAATTATGGTGAGGACTTTGAACTTCATTTTGCGGGAGAGTGGCAGCTGATCCAAGTTTTTGTGCAATCAAATGATAAAACCAGACTAATGTGACTTTATTGTTCTCTGCTGTTCAGTAGCTGCCATTAGTGCATAAAGGACCGTCTAGTGAGAAATCAAGTTGCAGAGTAAGTTGAAACAACAGTTAACTTGCAGGGGTGTGAATATGCCACTTTTGTATTTGTGAATTTGGAGATTCAGGAAAGCCTCTGGTTTTATGTCTGAGGATATCACTGGTCTAATCTTTATTTTCCTCTCTTCCATTGCCTGACTATCACATCTTATGTACTTTTTTTTTAGACTCTTAGGTGTTAATGATCCACCCTAAGTTGCCCTTTGAAGGAGGTTAACTTCATGCCACATCTGATGAGAAGTCTTACTCTCTGATCCCAATAGTCTGTCTCCAGTGTTTTCCTGAAGCTTCTCCTTCACTTAAAACACGGCTTTTGCCTGTGCCCACCCTGAAGCCCCACACCTGTGTAAACTGTAACATAGTAATGTATTTGTATATTTACTTGAGTATGTACCGCCCACCCCCATTGTAAATCTTATGTAGAGCAAGACAGACTCCATATCAGGGAACTAAGTCCAATATTCCATCTAATTCCTAGCACTCAGGCTCTCGCATGTTCTGCTCAGCAAACCTTCAGTGGATGGACGGATCATTAGATGACAGGTAGGGACAGAAGGAAAGAGAGAGAATTATACTTCCTGGTAGAAAACCTAGTAAAACAAAACAAAACAAAACAAAACAAACACCAGCCCATCATTTCCATCAGCATGAGAACATTTGAGACTGTAAATGACTGTGAGGGCAGGGATCTCTGCATCCCCAGGACTTAGCTCAGGGCCTGGCGCCATGCGGCTGATGCGTGACAATTTGTGGAAAGAAAGAGCAGAGGAATACATGGATGGTAGCAGGGAACCCTACTCAGGTGCGTGTAGCGGGGACGGTAGCCCACAGGCCAAATACTTTCCAATAACAATCTGGTTAATTGTACAGTTTCCCCTGTCTTCTAGAAGAGAACTATTGACCTTCAGTGTTCAGCTGGTATGAACACTTTACTCTAAATATTGTATGTTGCTCTGGGTCATGAACTCCAGCCATATCCTTGGTTCTGAGGACATGAAGGGAATTGCCGAAATGGTTATAAGCTAATAAGGCTCACTTACCTCCCTAAACAAGTCAAATTATCCCAGCATCATTGCCCTGTAATTTCTTACCTTTTAACATTCCAGGGTCAGCCTAAATTGCCCCTTACAACCAGTGTCTCGGTGTCTGCACGTAGTGCCACGGGGCTTACTTTTTAACCCAGGTTGATAAGAAAGCGGAGCTTTTGGTTTCATTTTGGTTGTTTCTTTGCTTTACTTTATTTTCTGTTTTTCTTTTCCTTCTCAGAATAATTTCGGCACGGTTGACTGGTTCCCTAGGTGCCTGCAGAGATACGTACCTTGTTTTATGTCTTTTCAAGGGACAAAGTTTCAGCATTATGCTTCAAGGGGACTGATACTTCACTAGATAATGATAATAAAGACAAGTAATTATATATCAAGATGTGCCAGGCACTGTTTTAAATACCTTACACGTAATAACCTGTTAATTTGAAACGAAGCCCTATGTTGATACCGTACCTGTTTTACAAATGAGGAAACCGAGGGTCAGAGAGGCCTAACCCCTCACTTCGCCAGGTCTTTGTTCTCACTTTTGTTGCCTTCGTAACTCTCCCTACACCCAGAAACATGAACTGCATACTGATGTATCTGACATGTCCAAAGTGCTTGCTAGTTAAAACTATTCTTTCTTTGATGTATATGTATTGAACACTAACATTGCGCCAGAAGCTGGTTTAGGCTCTAGATGATACATCAGTAAACAAAGGGCAAATTCACTGATTCCGCTGAGGTTACATTCTAGCGTGAGGGAAAAGAGAGCAAGCAAAAATAGCCAAAGCAAGTGTAGATCTGGAATAGGTCAGAAGGTCATGAACACGATGGAGAAAAACCAAGAAAGGAAGAAGGCGGAGAGTAACAGTGGAGGCTGTTGGGAGGGCCGGCCGTCACAGAGAAAGGAGCATTGATGTCGGGACTCGAAAGGAGCAGTGGAGTGGGACAGGTGGAATCCGGGGGAAGAGTTACTCAGGCCTAAGGACGAGCAAGCAGGAGAGCCCAGGGCAGGGGCTGTGGGAGGATCGAAGAGTCGCAAGGGCACCAGCATGGCAAGAACGAAGTGAGGGCCTGATCAAAAATATGATGAGCCCCAGCCAGGTGGGTCAGTTGATTGGAGCGTCATCCCATACACCAGAAGGCTTCGAGTTTGAGTCCCAGTCAGGGCACATACCTAAGTTGCGGGTTCGATCCCCAGTCAGGGTGAATACAGGGGACAACCAATTAATATTTCTCTCTCACTTCGATGTTTCTCTTTCTCTCTCTCCTCCTT
The DNA here is from genome assembly GCA_004027475.1 of Anoura caudifer. Taxonomy (NCBI): domain Eukaryota; kingdom Metazoa; phylum Chordata; class Mammalia; order Chiroptera; family Phyllostomidae; genus Anoura; species Anoura caudifer. The sequence continues at coordinate 110,191 of PVKU01004028.1, forward strand.
TCTCTCTCTCTCAAATCAATAAATATATCCTCAGGTGAGGATTAAAAATAATAATAATATGATGATGATGATGAAAAATTGGCATAGGTTTTATAGTCAAAGAACACGGTGCTTACATCTGAACGTTATGTCATCTTAATGAATTATGTGTGCCTGTGAGGTTTAGTGGTTTTCTTCTCTGCAAAATGGGAAGATCAATTACCTGTCAGGAACAATGAGAAAGTGTAACAAGCCTGGCACAGAAATGGGAGACGCAGCGTTGGTCCGTCCTGACTTTGCAGGTGTTCCCAGACAGTCCTCACAGGAGAGACTCCATTTTCACCATCTTTCTGGGTCACACCCCAGGGGGCAGGAGCCCACAGGCTTCACCGTCTCCTGACGTCATCTAAACACCATGCCCCAGACGTAAACCAGGCATTTCATGTACCTTCTCATTTGTTTCCATCAGAACAGAGCAGAAACTGGGGTCCAGACAGTGCTTCCAGCAAGACTGTGCCACTGGCTGCCAAGTAAAGAATGACTTGAGCAGCTACAAACAAACAAAGCAAAACAGTTTCCAAGATGTAGGCCTTTTGTTTGTGTGAACAGGGACATGAGCAAACACCGGCATGTTTCAATTTGAAATAGCTTCTGGAGTAATTGTTGGCACTGTGTTCCCTAATTACATAATGTCTGTCTTTTTTGGCAGTGACCTTGGTATTGTCTTTGGTGTGAAAAACATAAAGTCTGGGACTCCACACACTTAGGCCAGTTAGCTCTTTTGTGAACCTATTTCTTAGAGCCATTCAACTGGATTTCTTTCTGTTGCTATTTTTCTTTCTGGCTGTTAACATTTATTAATAGGTTCAGAAAGTGTTCAGATAAACTTATGAATGACAGATTTGTTTGTTCCACGCATATTTCTTAAGCGGCACTTCTGTGCCTAGTGGGGTGCCAGCTCCTTGGGATGTAGGAGTTGTACAAACCCCCTGCCCTCGGGAAGGTTGGGGGAGGCATTTCTAAGGCATGACAGTGCAACCTGATGTAAGGCACAAGCCAGTGCCGAAGAGCACAACCTCTGGAATTAGGCAGAACGGGGTTTAAATCTCTGGTCCCACCTGCTTTGTGACCTTGGGCAAGTCGCTTACATTCTCAGAGGCTTGGTTTCATCACCTCTGCCATGAAAGGCATAATTCCTGTCTCCTGCAGCGATTGCACAGATTGCGTTAGACAGTGGTTTTTGAACACTTGGCCCTGTACCCGGCACAGAGTGGGCGCTCAGGAAACAGCAGCGATTGTAGTCATCACTGGTGTTGTGGGACAGGTGGGAACAAAGGGTGTGAAGGCGCAGAAGAAGGGGGGACACGTTCCTGGGGGACAGCTGGATTCGGACAATAAAGAGAGCTTTGCAAAGTGGAGAAAAGGAGGGGAGACATTTCAAACAGTTGAGTGGAGGTGTCACGATGAGATTGTGTTGTTAGTTCATTCAACCAATATTTACTGAGCATCTGCCATATGCGAGGCACGGCACTAAGTTTGGGAATACGCAGTAAACATGACAAGACCTTCTCCTCCTGGAACTTGTATTCCTTGGTGGTGGAAGGCAAACCATCAACTGTTATGAAAAAAAAAAAAAACAAGGTAATTAATAAACAAGGAACAGCTTGTTGTCCCAGTGTCCTATACAGTGATGAAACAGAATGATATCAATGGAATAATTTAGCACTTATATATGCTATTATTTTAGATTAGGTCAAAGGAGGTCTCCCTGAAGAAGGGATGGTTAAGCTGGGCGCTGGAGGATTGAATGGGGCAGCCATGGAGAGAGTTGATGAAGAGCATTGCGGGCAGAGGAGGTAGCAAACACAAAGGCCCAGTGGTAGGAAGTGCTTTGCCGGAAGAACCTTGTGGATGCAACATCATGAGCAGAAGGCCCTTGTTGGGGTCAAGGGGGTAATAGAAGCTTAGTTTTTATTTTGTTTTTGCTCTGTTTTTTGCTTTTACCAATGGTAAGTAGTGGGAAGGGTTTCCAGCAAGGAAGGGGCACAATCCCATTCATATTTGCAGGTGGCTAGAGTGTGAGCAGAAAACAGGGACCGTTGCAGGGATGGTTTCTGCTCTGATCTTAGAGGGGAGATGTGAGCGCATGTTTGAGGGCCAGTGGTAATGATCCAAAGGGTTGGAGATAATGATGCTGGAGAAAGAGGCTGTGTCTTAAGATTGCTACAAGCAACCGAGCTAGGCTGGTTGGTGGAGTTGGAGTGGAGGCAGATCTTGAAAGTTCAACCAACAGACGTTGATAATGGACTGGATTGGGGCAGAGAGAGTGCGGAAAAAGGGAGAAATCAGGGACGACTCCAAAGGGTTTTGCTTAAGGAAGAAGGTGCCACTTACTGAGATGAGGAAGAGTTGAAGGAGAATTGGCCTGGGTGGCTATAAAGAGCCTCACCAATGATATATTCAATTTGAGGCCCCTAGTAGAAAACCAAATGACATCTAGGGCTCAGAATATTGGTTTGTGTTGGAAATACAAACTTGGGAATCATTAGCACTTAAATGGAACTTAAAGCCTTGGTGAGCTCACTTGGGGAGAACGTGTAGACAGAAAAGATATTTGAGCCCCAGGATTCAGGAGAGAACAAGAAAGAGCCAGCCAAGGAGATGGAAGAGGAGGAGAAGCCGATGAAGGACAAGGAAAACCAGGAGGAATGAAACTGTAATGTCAGCCAAGAGAAGAGGGCAATTCAGGAAGGATGAAGAGGTCACATCTTGAATCCCAGTGACAGTTAGAATGAGGATAGAGAGGTGTCTGTTGGATTTGGCCCTCCAACAAGGAGGCACCAGCGGCCTTGGGAGTGGTGACGATGGGGGCTAACTGGGGATGGCTGAACGTGTGAATGGGAATGGGAACTTCGCTTGACTTCAGGGGGCTTCTAAGTTTAAAATCTGAAGTTAAAAAACAAATAAATATTTGAAGCTAAAGAGACAAAATATCATCATCTGTGAATTATGAGACAGTATATAAAAAAGTTTCTTTGTCTTTTCACTTTTCTGTTCTTTTGACTTCTGTTTTATGAAAATCAAAAAGTGATGGAAGACCATGGAAACCATAGCACTAGGCAATTCACGGGGGTAATCTGGCCACGCAGGTGGCAGAGGCACGAAGCAATGAATGGGGGTCAGATGTGGGAGTCAGGAGAGGTTTGGTTTGTTGGTTTTGCTTTTGAATGGGAGCCATGAGAACACGTTTGTTGGGTGATTGATGATGCAAAACAGAAAGGTTATGCGTAAAAGACGAAAGTCTTTGTAAGGAAAAAGGGAGGGGCACAGAAGTGAGTGGTGGGGTCTGCCTTTGGTAGGTGTAGGGGCGCTGCACCAAGGGGACAGAGGAAAGGCAAGGAGCACAGGTACAGAGAGTTGAGGATGGTTTTGTAGCATTGGTGGCGGGAGGTGACAGAGGGCCGTGGTGGCTTCGATTTCCGCTGAAATGTGAGACGAAGTCATCAGCTGTTAGAGTAAGGATGTGAGCAGGGCTGTGTGCGGACAGTAAAACTGGTGTGGACAAGCGTGGAAAGGCCGTCTCCAAGGGCAGGAAAGTTAACGTATTAGGGAACGAGTGAGTGGATTTGGGACTGGGTCACGTATCTCCGACTCTTGAAATGGAATAGTTTCTACTCAGATACATTCTTCTCACTCACCTCAGACTTTTGTTCAGTTCCAAGCATGTTCCTTTCATATTGTAAACCACAATAAAAGTCCATTGTATAGGGGTTTGCAGTCCTGTTTTAAGGGAAAAAGAGGAAGGAAAGTAAGAAATGTTCAGCATGTGTTATAGATTAGGCACTATGTCAGGCACTTTATACGTATTCTATAATGTTTGAGTAATAAGAAAACTAAGGATCAAAGAATCTAAATATACAGCCACACTCATTAGATGTGGTGTGTATATGTTTGTGTGTTTTGTATATCTGTCTATATATAAAGATGTATGTATACAATATGAACATTCATGCACAAGGACACACTTTCTTTTCTAACAAGATTCTGTCCCTGACTCAAGGAATTTATAATCTAGGAATGTAGCCTCGGAGAGAAATGTGATACACAAATGAACAGAATAAGGGTCAGCAAAGGATAGTGTATGGGCCAAATCCAGCCCACCACCTGCCTGCTTTTGGTGGATAAAGCTTTTCTGGAGTGCAACTATACCAATTTGTTTAGATATTGCCCCTGACTGCGTTTGCACCACCACAGCAGAGTTGAGTAGTTGCAACAGCGTCTGCAGGTCCTATAAATCCTCACATTTTTATTTTTCCCTTAACAGAAAAAGTTTGCCAATCCATGGGATCAAGTGCAAAGGAAAAGGTGCTAAGACTGAGAAGATGTGGCTATTTCTATTCGTGGTGATCAAAGTCTGCTTCCAGGAAGCAGTGACATTTTAATTCTCTCTTGTCAGATTCATTCCTTCATTCAACCGAGATTATTTTTAGCATCTCCGGTGTGTCAGGCACTATTCTAGGTGCCGAGGATACAGCAGTAAACAAAACAGATGGGAGTCTCTGCCCTCATCAATCATTCATTCATGTGCATGGGTAGGATTTCGAGAGATGGGGATAGAAGAAAAGTTGCAGAATTATTGACCCAATGAATATGCACATAAAAGGAATAGGAATGAAGGACTGGGCTATAAAGTATTGATTTTCAAAGTGTAGTCCTCAGATCATTATTAGAATCACCCAGGGAGCTGGTTAAAAATATGTGTTCTTGGGCCTTGGAGGTCCAGACCTACTGATTCTGAATCTCTGGGGCTAGGACACAGGACTCTAATCTAATAAGTTCTTCAGGTGATCCTTTGGCTCACTTTTTTTTTGAAACACTGCGGTAGCAGTTCATTGGAATCAGATTCAAAAGTGAATACGCGCGTCTGTTTGGTGGACTCAGCAGAGGGAAGGAGGTGGAAAAGGAAGTGAAGACCCCCATTTAACACAACTTCGAATTCACTACTGAAATTCAGACTTTTCTGGGCACATATGAGAAACGAGTGGATGAGGTCGCTTGCAGATGGGGGAAGCCCTTTACAAAAAAAGACTGTGGAGCCCCCCAGAGGAAAGCATGACCTTAAATTAAGGACAGAAGGAAAGAGAAGGACTCGGTTGATCCAGACACCCAGCTGTCCGAGGGCAAGCATGCTGCTGAGCACATTTTGGGGACAGCTGCCAGGTCTGTCTCAGAACACAGGTAACTAGATGGGGCTGGGTGGCCAGGAACAACCTTGTGGGTCATGTGGGACGTCTCTTTTAGCAGCAAACAGTGAAAAATGAATAAGTCTACCCAGATATTCTGATAGAGATCTCTGGAGCAGAGAGGCCCATGGTCAGGGACATGCGTGCAGTAGTGAGTGGCTCCATTTGGCTGGAATGGAACATTCATGCAGGGCGGTTGTAGGAGCTAAGTCTGGAAAGGTTGTTCAGGACCAGATGGGGAAGGGCCCTGAATGCCAAATGGAAGATTTTGTCCTGTACCCTGGAGGCAGTGGGGAGCCATTTAACTTTTTTAGCAGTGGGGTTGCAGGATGAGAGTTGTGCTTTAGGGAAATTAAACCAGTGGGAAGGTGGACCATAAATAATGGATGTGGGGGGCGGGGCTGGAGGTGAGGAGACTAATCAGGGGACCATTGAAAAGGCTCAGCTGAGAAATGAGAACCTGAGTACAGGAGAAGCAGTGAGAATGGAGAGGAAAGGAACGAGGAGTTGAGGTTAAAGAAATAACACAACAGGTAGAACGGACAGGAACTAGCGATGGAACAGACAAGTGGAGTGTACCAAGGGGAGGGTCCAAGACCTCTCTAAAGGTTCCCACCTAGATAACTGTGGAGACGTTGGTGCAATTAACAGAAACCGAGAGGGCAGGGGTAGGTAAGCGGAGACAGCGTGGGGCCTGTTGGTTTGAAACACAAGAGGGCCAGCACAGCAGGTAGTTAAAACGGCGGGAACTCCAGCAGGAGGTCAGGGCGGGCGAGAGGCGCATGAGCAGGAGTTCCCTTCCCTTGCGGTTGAACACAAGGTCGTTGATTGAATTTAACATGGTAAATCAGATGTTGCTATTCTCTCTCTCTGCCTCTCTCCCCTCCTCCCTGTCTCTCTCTCTCTCTCTCTCTCTTCAGTATCCTTCCCTCTACACGGAGTCATACCTGATTCAATACATATACACTGGGAAGAAAATCTTGGGTTGTATGTGTGGATGGAGACTAGTTTTCCTCACTTCACCCCAGGTGGTAAAACTCCTGCCAGAAGCCCCACAGACAAAAGGCAGTGGGGGGCGGGGGAGCCACGTAGGGGATGGATGGGGAAACCTTATGATAAAACAGTGAAAACAGTGTGAATCCACTTTCCCAAAGTTTGGGACACTGATCACTTTCCCAACATTTGTTTTTTAAATATGCTACTTAAAAAAAAAAAATGACCGGTGAATCATGGAAAGAATATAAATGAAATTGGAAGTTGATGTAAAATTCCCCCTTCCTTCCATTTTTCCTCCTTTTATTTCTTGACAATACAATGCAGAATTGAACAATTTGAAGAACTGGGCTCTGGAGGACTCTGGCACATCAAGAAGTGCTCCCCCTCGGGAGAACGTACCAAGCTGAAAACTCGGGGACAGACTTTCCTTAAGTAAAAGCAGAACAGAAAATGTTACTGTTCCCAAAGTTCTTTCTTAGAGTGGACCCGGAAGCTGTTGAAGGCATTAAGTAGTCCTTTCTAAAGCAGAAGCATTGAAATCAGAATATCAGTGAGTCGAGAACCCTAGAAGTGTAAGAATCATAGGAGGAAAGGGAAAGCATTTCGGTATCTACGGTATGCAAACATGTACACCCACGTCTACCCCTCACGTGATGACAGCCGCCTACTGACTTCTCTGGCCACTCCCTGTCCCCGGGGGGGTCCTTCTCATCCTGGCGTGGCAACATAGTGTCAACAGATCATCACAGGCTTGGAGGCACTTACTCCCAGATTTGAATCCTGATTCTGACATTTAAACCTATGTAGGCGAATCCCTTAGTTTCTTTGTTGTCTGATAGTCTCACTTCTTGATGAGAGAGTTAAATTAGCTCATGAGTGAAAAGGACCTTGTAGAGCACCTGTCATGTAATGGACACTTTAAAAAAATAATGTCTTTATTCTTGAATAGTTATAAAAACTGCAAAGATTGAATATAGAGTTTCCATATAACTCAGACCTAGTTTCTCCTATTCACGTCTAACATTTAGGATGTATTCACCACATTCAATGAACCAATATTGATACATTATCACTGACCAAAGCCCATTTTACTCAAATTTCCTCAGTTTTTACCTAATCCCCTTTCTCTGTCCTAGGATCCCACCCAGGATGCTACATAACTTTTAGTCCTCAGGTCTCTGTAGGCTCCTCTTGGCTGTGACAGGTTCTCAGACTTACGTTGGTTTTGACGGTCTTTGTAGTTTTGAGGAGTAATGGTTAGTTATTTTGGAGACTGTTTCTCAACATCTCAGGCTTTGTCTGACAGTTTTCTCATGATTCCCTCAGGTTACAGGTTTTGGGGGAAGATGACAAACATAAAGTACCATTTTCATCATTTTGTATGCAAGGGACTTCATATCGAGACTTCCCCCACTGATGATGACTTGATCACCTGGCTGAGGTTGCTCTTGTTCACTGCCTTTTCTCCAGTGTGCTCCGGGGAAGGAATGATCACACCCCGGCCATACTTAAGGAGTATGGCGTTTTGCTCTGCCTCTTTGAGGGCCAAGTATTTACAGAAATTATTTGAAAGTCTTCTGCACGAGGGATTTATCTGTTCTCTATCATTTACATATTCAACCACTTATTTGTATTATCATGGACATGGATATTAATGTTACACTTTGTGTTAAAATTTAATACTATTTTACTTATTTTGGTGTTCAAATTTCAGGGTCCGGCATAAGTAGCACCTGCTTGAGTGTGGCTGGTAGCGTAACAATATGGATGTAATAATGTATAGTTTTAATTTGAACATTTCACCTAAAATGTCATATGGTGTGCTTGAGTGTGATATTGTTCTGTTACAGAATTACATGCTTATGGTTTTGTAATAAAATGGGGGCATATTTGTGGAAGACCCAGTGTTATGGTTTTGATCAATGGAAGCTCTTTCAGTTTATTTGTTGCTGGGTTTTTTGGGGGGCTTTTTTGGTTTGTTTGGTTTTTTTTTTTGCCTGTTTGACATGCCACATGAATCTGTGCTTTGCTTTGCGGTAGCACTTCCTTACTTTCTGGTGCTCTAGGTGCCTCACGCTCGTCTTGTACACTGTCTGTCTCACACCTAGATTCAGCTGTTTCTCAAGGGGGTCCTGGTTCCTTTTATTGAAATGGACCCTTTTTTAAGGTCACTTCTTTTCTTACTTGAACAATATATAATGAAGATACTAAGATTTTGTTATGGGATTTTTAACCAATGTGAACTGTAAAGGCAATTTGGTGCTCAAAGTGAGCACGTGTTTACTCTAGTACTTTCTATGCGTCGGATGTGTTACAAGTTTCTGAAGATGTTAAGATGATACCTCATACTTACTTCCCATGGGCACTGCAATTACATACACAGTTCTAAGCGCTTTATATGTAGTAAGTCATTTAAACCTTATAGCAATCCTATGAGGCATGGATCCTATTTTCATTTGATGGACAGTTCATTCTCGCTTTACGGACAACGATGACAGCATTGCCACGTGGATCCCCTTCTACTGGGCACAACAGACAAGCGGAGGATTGATACTAAGAGTGGAAAAGGGAGACATCCAATTCAGCTGCGGGATTAGGGAGAACTTCCTGGAAGAGGTGTCGCCTGAGCTGAGTCCTGGTGGATTCAAAGGAATTGTGAATAAAATTTGTGGCGTACCGTTCCAGGAACAAGAAAGATCATGAGTCAATACACCAGGAGTAACAAAGCCCCATGTGAGGGGAATGGTAACTGGTCAGATACTGCCTGGCAAAGAGCAAGTAGTGTCGGTGGGCAAGGAAATCAGGGGACTTGATCTTGGAGTGCTTTGTGTGTGTTCTGCTGGGTAGCTTGGACTCCCTTGCAAATGACAGTCAGAGAGGGAGTGACATGGTAAGACATGAGTTCAAGACCAATCATTTTGACACAGTGCAGACGACAGGTGGGAGGTGTGAGACAACAGGCAAAAAGACTAGTTAGGAGGTAACAGCAAAGGTCTATGGGGCAGACCTTAGAGCCTCAGCCCTAAATTGTCAGTGACAGATCAAATTAGAGAAACTAGAAATATTCCATTGGCAGGACCTGGAGAAGCAATGCCCTTGCATTTTTTCCCCCTAGAATGTGCTGTCTGAGTCCCAGGGTGATAATTCAAAGAGAATGCTCCGAGGAGTTCATGAATTTGACTAATGCATCCTGTCCTGTTAATTTTGGGAAACTGAGTTTTATAGGAAAGGGACAAAGATGGCAGAATCTTGACATTCATGCACCACTGGGGCAGCATTCACAGGCAATAGTTATCAAGTGCAATTATTATTATGCTCAAATGAATATGTGATTTGGGCCCAACCCAGAAATTCCAGCAAGGTTGAATCTACCTTCTCTACTTAGCTGGACTATCGTACCTAAGTCTCTGAGTCTTAGTTTTCTCATCTATTAGGTAGGAAACATGGTAGTACCTACCTGTTGAGATTGTTGTAAGAGTTAACGCATGTGATGCTCTTGACAACTAGGTAAGTGCCACCTATTGTTATTAGCTTAAAATAGTCCAGGATTTATTATTTGCTCTCTTGTAAACGTAACTTCTCAGGTACCTATGAGGGTAAATTTTAACAATCCCTCTTCATAGCAAGAAACGTGTGTGCAGAGAAATGAAAAGATTTGTTTAAAATTAAAGAGCTCCCAGAGCAGGATGTTAGACTCCAACACCAGGATTCTCCCCACCACATTTTCATCCTACAGTGACTTGTTAAATAGAAAGCCAGTCTTTGGTCAATTACCTTGTTTATTCATTTAACAAATATGTAAAGTACTGTTCTGTTGCTAACATCATTCTATGGGCAGGATATAGCAGGGATCAGATAGATACAGCTCCCATCTCCTGAACTTACCATTCCAGTTGGAGAGATATGCAAATGACCAGACAAATAGATATCATATAGGACACCAAGGAAGGCTGAGCCCTACGAATAAAATTAAACTGGAATGCACCTAACCTTCAGCGTGGTCTTTATTAACCCTGTTCAACTATTTTGCCCGGATTAAATTTTCCAACTTAGGGTACGACGAGTGTCTCGTACCCTAGTGGGCCTCAAAGAGGCAAGAGCTGTGGGACAGAGAAGTCAGGCAGAACTGTACAAATTTGGCAATAATTTTCCTAAAAACACTCACAAAGGTCCTCCCTCAATTTGGGACCCAGTAAAAAAGCATTCATGGTTGTTGACTTGCATAAAGGGGGGAGGCTGAAGTACAATAATAAAGAACAAAGTAGGGGAGAGGACAAGTGACGAGATAGAACTGATTTCACCATTAACGCCTGTAAAACATTTCAGTGTCTTTCTCCAGTAATATTCCCTGTCATGTCATAAGAGCCCTTTCTATATATTTCACATGGCTTTTCACTAAGCGTTATAACACAAGCACATTCCCACACCAACAAAGCCTCTGTGCAAACATATTTTCTAATACCTACATTATAGTCCATTGTATGAATATAGCATAATTTACTACTGTTACTTAACATTAAAACAACATAAGGATTGTTTGCTTTTTGTGGGTTTTTTGGGGGGTATCAGTTATCTTTTGCTGTGTAGCTATCTAATCCTTGGGATGCACCAACCTAAAACTTAACTGGTTTAAAACAACATTTCTTTATTATTTATTGCACTTCTGCTGGGTGGCCTGCTGGATTCCACTGGCGCACCCTGGGCTCCCTCAGGCTGGTACTTTCAGCTGGGTGGGAGGCTGAGTTTGAAGGTCTGAGATGGCCACATTCACACATGTCGGTGGGCAGAGGTGCTGGCTGGGCACCAGCGTGCCTCTGCTCTCCGCCGTGCCTTTCACCCGCCTGTCGGCCACACTGATTTGCTCATGTGGCGGCCTCAGAGCAGCAGTGTGCCAGGAGGGCCAAGAGAGCTCTCAGACCTTTCGAAGTCTAGGCTCTGAAACTAGCAAAACTTCACTTCTGCTACGTTCTTTTGGTCAAGACAAGTCACAAGACCAGTCCAAAACCAAGGGATGGAAAAGCAGACTCCACCTCTGGACAGAAGGAGCGTCAAACTCACATTCCCAGGGAGCATGCGTGCCCGGATGCAAAGGACATGCGGCTGTTAGTCTACCGCAAGCGATCCTATGGAGCATCATGCAAAGAACGTTTCCAAACTATTAATATAACATACATAAAGCTTTATGTTTTCAAGCCTAAGACATGATTTTGTTTGAATCAACCCCTAGAATTTGATTTATCAGGAAAAAGGATAAAATGCATTTTTAAGGCTCTTACTTTCCAGAACGTACTTAGATATAACCCTTCTGTATCTCTGCTTTCTAAGACAGAGGAAATCCAGTTGGTCAACAACCCCGAATAAAAAAGCTAATTACAATGTGCCATCAGAATTATAGGCAGGATTTTTTCCTAAAGGAATAAAGCAGCTCAGTGGCAATGAGTTGGATATTTCTATATCTGATTACATTCTCCTTGGCATAAATGAAATCTTAGGTGAGGAGTTGGAGGCAGACCAGATTTCAGATCCATCTACCAAACAAATCCCTTGTGATTTGAATGTATGAATTTGTTGAGATTTCCTGATGGCTAACAATATGCCTTCATGTTAGCAATGACAAAAAAACTAATAGCTGGGCATGGTATTAAAAAAAAAAGTGCCTCTTTTTCATGTAATTGAATTCTTCAATCTTGCACTGCATTCATTGAGAAGAACTCATGGGATGAATTTCTTTGAAGTCTCTGCTACTGATTTTATTTTCTGATATGTTGACCTTCTTCATCTTGAGACATGTTGCAAGATTGGCAGGCTTCGTTTTCTGCGCATCAGATCCAGTGAAAGCTGCGTTAAAGCTCCTGCCGTTGAAATTTATTCAGTGTGGATGCTAATGAAGAATTTTAAAGCTATCTAGTCTGGTTCATTCCTCTTTTTCTCATTTCTCTGGAAGGGGGAGAAATAACATCTCCTCAGCAAAGAGAACTAAAAAAATAATGACCACATCTCCCATTCAGAGCCTAGGTTGGTTTTCAGCTCATTCTGTTTATTCTATTTTGAGAAGTAAACCATAAATCTGTAGCCAGGGTGGTGGTGATTATTATTTTTATTGTTAGAGAATATATAAATATCTTACTGGAATTGCCCTGTCTAAATGTCTTCCACATGCATCAATTTATACAATGTATTTATTTACCACTTATCAGTCATCTGCAATGTGAAAAATGCTGACCTAGGCATTGGCAATACAGACATGGATCAGTTAAGGCCTCTTCCTTCAAAGCAGCTCACAGTTAAATAAAAAGGGCGGACATGGACCAAAATGACCCAGGCAAGCATAGAATCTCACCTGAAAAAGTATTCTAAATAAGAATGAATGAAAGAGCCCTGGCTGGTGTGGCTCAACTGGTTGGAGCATCATCCCATTGGAGCATCATCCCATGGACTGAAAGGTCACAGGTTCAATTCCCAGTGGGGGCACACGCCTATGTTGTGGGTTCAGTCCCTGGGCATGGAGCATGGGAGAGGCAGCCCATTGATGTTTCTCTCTCGCATCAATATTTCCCTCTCTCTTTCTCACCATCCTCCTCTTTCTAAAGTCCAAGGGCGTGTCCTTGGGCGAGGATAAAAAAAGTGAATGAATGAAAGAGAAATCATCCAACTAGTAAACGTAATGAGGAATATGTTCTTTATTTAAGATAATGTCTGTAATGCATTTACCACAATCTTTAACTCTTTTGCCTCTCTGGTTTTTCATCACATGTATCTGGAAAGAAACCAACCTAGAATAAACCAAACCAAACCTTTACTTGGTGTTTATACTTGCGCAGGTGACTAGAGGGTCAATTTAGTGGGCAGACTGGTATGACCTTCAACCTCAAAAGTATCCACATCCTACCCGGTCTCTGTTCAACTTATTGCCACACTCTCCCCATTAAGCACTTCCTCCTTTCGCCTCTATGCTCATACCCCAAACTCATTCGCAACATTTCTTTACCATCTATGACTGTCTCCTATTGTATATGCCAAATAAATCTGTGAAGTGAGAACTCCCTTAACTTCTTCCCATTAAACATGCAAACCTACCTATGTCTGCCTTCTCTTCCTCCTGTTACAAGAGTGGTCTTAGCTCCTTTGCTACGGCTAATTCCTTTACATAGGCTTTGAAATACGTCCTTTGAAAGGCCATTCCTTCCCATCATATAAACATGCTTCAGTCTCTTCAGTTTTTAATCTGTTAAATAAATAGTCTTCCAGAGACCCACCCCCCAAACCTCTCCTACCAACTATAACCTTTTCTTTTTCTCTCCCCTAACTTCACATCAATTTTTCCTTAAAGATCTGCCTTTTACTGCCATCTCCATTACAAATCTTGTTATTCTCCATTTGGCTTCTTCTAATCTGTTTTTGTTTAATCATTCCACTTGAACAGCCTTCCCTAAAGTCAACAAGTGGCCTCAGAGTCAATAACCAGATGCCCACCTCGGTACACACCTTTGGTCACCTGGCTGCCATGTTTGGCGTTGCTGATCACTCCTCTTTCCATGGACCACCCTGCTCCCGTGGCCTCAGTGGACACATTTCTCCCGACTTCCTTTTATTTCTGTCTACTCCTCCGTACCATTTTAGATCCATCCTTTTCTACCCAGCTATTAAATGTTGGAGTTTCTTAAAATGCCACTCTAATCCTCTTCTCAAACTATCCTTACACTTTCCATACCTGAAGCCTTGAGAACCATCTAAAACTGTGCAAATCCGTCTCCAGTGCAGAGCCTTCCTGAGCGCCAGGCCTGTATTTTTGGCTATTTCATATCTGCACTTAGATGTCTCAAAATCATTTCAAATTCAGCATGTCCAAAATAGCATTCATGACCTTGTGTCATGCCAGCATGGTCCCTCTCTCTGTCACTACCTTTCATCCAATTTTACAAGTAGAAAAAATAAATACCTTTGTTGTCCCTGACACACCCTCTTCATCAATCCTCACATGTGATCCCTGATGAAGTCCTGTAAATTCTAAGATCTTGGCCCACACATTCCTTTTCACTTCCACTGTCTCCACCTTAGTGTAAGTCACTGTCACGTCCCCCTGCGGGTATATTATCACAGTGACCTCCTGACTAACTATTCTGATTCCTCCCTTACTCTTTTCCACTTCATTTTCCAAACAATTACAAAGTTGACCATTTAAAAACACAGAACTAAACATATTACCTCTGTGATTAAAATCCTTCGGTGGCTTCCCATGCCCCACAAGATAAAGGCTAAAATCCCTCAAATGTCCTAAACGGTCTCACATAGTCAGACTTTTACCCGCTTCCACATCCCTCTGATACCTACCTTCTCCCATTACCCCTTCTTATCACAAGAAGGTATTATTAGTATTTTCTGTAGTGGAATGCTCATCCTCTTCTCTCTTTGCCTAGTTTACATCCAAAATGTTATCTCTCACATGTGTACACAGAAAATTACCAGGGAAATCTTCCCACAATCTCAACACTAGTTCACCTCTCCTGATGACACGCTCTTACCATACATTCTGTGATTATTCAATCAGTGTCTGCTACGTCCATCACAAGACCAAAACTACAGGAGAGCAGAAGAGGTGGATGGTTCTCTGACTCACGATTGTTTTCCCGGTGCCTGTTCCAGGGCTTGGAACCTAGGTGACACTCAGAACATGTTTTCACTGAGCACGTACTATGTGCCAGGCTTTCGGCTGGTAGTGACAGGATGATGTCCAAAACAAACACAGTCGCTGCCCTTGGGAAGCCGGCATCATAGTGGAGGGGGCATGACACTGAATGTGTAAATACATAATATTGGTGCTATAAAGAAATATAAGTGCCACAAACAAAGTAGAAGAGCGAGGGAATTAAGAATGTCAGACAGCAGCGGGTAGCGGCTCTTTCAGGATCTAAAAGGCAAATTTGGATAGAGAAATCCTCATTTACAAGGTGACATTGGAGCAGAGACTTGAATTGAATAAGGAAACGAACATGGCAAAACGTCAGGGGAAGAGCTTTCTGGACAGAGGGACAGCAAGTATATCAGGGAATGAGTACATGCGAGGGAGAGAACTACAGGGATCATGTGAAATGAGAGCAAAGAGTCATGTCGGTAAAGAGCGAGGTTTGAGAGGAAGGCAGGGCGCATCCCAGAGTGCCAAATAGGGTTTGCACTTAAGGGTGCATTCTTCAGAGTCGGACAGACACCAGGCTGGGGGAACATATCAAAATGGGCATGCTTTTCCAAAACTGGACGTCTGGGTTGAGGTCCCACTTCTGCTACCCGCCGCTGAATGGTGCTGAAGGAAAGCCACCTACTCTCTCTGTTCCTCTGTTTCCTTACGTGATAAGCGAGAGTTTAGGACTAGGTTGTCTCTAATGTTCTGTCCAGATCATAAAATACTTTTTTTAAAAATATGAATGCCATTTGACAAGGGCAACTAAGGTTAAGGGTCTTAGCCTGACACTGTGATTTTGTGCAGGCTACTTTTTTTCCAAGTCTGTATTAGTGTTTGAAAAATAGGAATAGAAGAGCCTCTTCTCAAGACTGCATGACAATCAGAAGACACAGTGGATGATGTGAAAGCGCCTTGTAGGCTGGAACACCCATGACAAGCCTGTAGCTAAAACTCATTGCAAATGTGTAGTATAGCAGGCACCGTGCAGGCTCTGGCACGCGTTACTCCATCCTCACAGCAATCTGAGGAAGTAGGTCAATTCAACAGATCTGCTTAGAGTGAAGTCTCATGTTCTCCCAGGCAGTTAAATGGCTGAATTAGATCTATACCCAGTTAGCATCAAGGCTTAAAGACTCTTCATTAGAACACGGGGTCAAGAGGCAGGCGTAGGCAAACAAACTCTGCCTCCTCGTACAACTGCAGAAAAAGTTACAACCAGACCTCAAAACAAGTTAACACCCAGTCCTGTCAGAAAATTGAGCTGTGTGGAAATCTGACACCCAAGGATTAAAAAAAAAAACCAAAAAACCACACATTTATCCAGACGGATAGAAGGGATAAAGACAGAAGGGTGGAAAGATAGGCATGGAGACCTGGTGGGACACAGATGGGCAGCAGAACAGGTGGTCCCACATTCGTGTGCGGTAGATAAAAATGGGAGGGACACCTCAGGAGCCAAGGACCCCAGCCCCAGGCCAGACCACACAGCCCAGGGTTCTAGCACCAGGAATATAAATCCCCATAACTTGTGGCTGTAAAAGCCAGTGGAGGTTGGGGTGGCAGAAGAAACCGCTGGATTTTCAGAGTACTCTGTTTAATGGGCCCACGAGGGCTTAGAACTCACATAGACCCGCCCTCTCTGGGATTCAGCACCAGGACAAAAGCTGGAAGGAGACCAGTCACACACAGGGAGTAAGTAAAATGACTGGAAACAGGGCAAGTGCCAGGCAAACCTCCAGAAGCCAGGCAGCAGCATTGGCCCCCCGGATCCCTCCCCCCACATATAGCCATAAAGCCATGAAGTGGGTTGCCTACCCTGGTGATTACCTAAGGCTCTGCCCCGCACAATTTACAGGTGCCTTTTCTATAATAGGCCATGCTACCAAGACAGGGAGTCAAAGCAGCTCTACCTAATACACAGAAACAAACACATGGAGGCTGCCAAATTGAGGCAACCAAGAAATATGGCCCAAATGAAAGAACAGAACAAAACCCCAGGAAAATAACTAAATGAAATGGAGATAACCAACCAATCAGATGCAGAGTTCAAAACACTGGTGATCAGGATGCTCAAAGAACTCATTGACTATGGCAAAAGCATATAAAAGACCCATGAAGAACTGAAGGTTATGTTTAAGTGAAATAAAGAAAAATCTACAGGGAACCAACAAGGAAGGGAATGACACTGAGATTCAAATCAACGATTTGGAACATAAGGAAGAAATAAGTATTCAACCAGAACAGCTAGAAGAAAAAAGAATTAAAAAACAAAAACAACAACAAAAAAAAACACAAGAATAGTATAAGGAGCCTCTGGGACACCTCCAAATGTACCAACATCTGAATCATAGTAGTGCCAGAAGGAAAAGAGGAAGAACAAGAAATTGAAAACTTATTTGAAAAAATGATGAAAGAAAACTTCCCTAATTTGGTGAAGGAAATAGACATACAAGTCCAGGAAGTACAGAGAGTCTCAAACAAGTTGGACCCAAAGAGGACCACACCAAGACACATCATAATTAAAATGCTAAAGGCTAAAGATAAGGAGAAAATCTTAAAAGTGGCAAAGGAAAAGCAGATTTACCTACAAAGGAGTTCCCTAAAGACTGTCAGCTGATTTCTTTAAAGAAACTCTGTAGGCTAGAAGGGACTGGAAAGAAATATTCAAAGTGATGAAAAGCAAGGGATGTATAATCTAGATTATTCTACCCATCAAAGCTATCATTTAGAATAGAAGGGCAAATAAAGTGCTTCCTAGGCAAGGTAAATCTAAAGGAGTTCATCACCACCAAGCCATTATTACATGAAATGTGAAAGGAACTTATTTAAGAAAAAGATCAAAAGTATGAACATTAAAATGGCAAAAATTTCACAACTATCAACATCTGAATCTAAAAAACAAACTAAGCATACAACCAGAACAGGAACAGAATCATAGATATGAAGATCTTTGAAGCGTTATCAGCTGGGAAAGGGGAGGAGAAGAATGGGGGGAAAGTGCAGGGATTAAGAAGCATAACTGGTAGGTACAAAATAGACAGGGAGATAGTATAGGAAATGGAGAAGCAAAAGAACTTACATGCACGACCCGTGGACATGAACTAAGGCGGGGATTGCTGGAGAGAATGGGGTTACCAGGTGGAGGGGGGAAAAGGGGGAAAACTGGGACAACTGTAAGAGCATAATCAACAAAATATATTAAAACATAAAGAAGACAGCAGAGAAAGAAAAAGAACACAGCGTCTACATATACAATTGCAAGGATGGGGGCGGGGTGAGGAGCTGTTTGCAATCTAATCCTACAGACGTTGTTGGTGTAGAACATTTTTAAGTGATTCTACATGTGTATTTCAATAAATAAGACTGCTTGATCATCATCTACATCATGATAGTGTTTTTAAAAATTCTTTTTAAAGAAAAGTGTTTTGTGATCCAGAGTTCATCATGATACAATAGTCATTCCTTCTTCCATTTATTCATGTACCTATTGAACATCTGCTATGTGTTAGGAACCACCCTAGTTGTTCATGGGGCAGAAATGAAGAAGGCTCCCTTGACCTCAAGGACCGTACATTTTCTGAAGTGAATGTGGGAAGAAAAATGGCATTGCGCGATGAAAGCTGGTATAGGCAGAGCCATACGCAGTATTCAGAGAAAACCGAGGGGCGGGTGTACATAATCGGAGGGAGACCTGCACAAGGTATGTTGGTCAGAGCTCAGAGCCCTACTTAAGGTATGAGACCCCCTGGTACTAAAGAGAGCAAGGTTTTCAATCTCCCTTGCTTCGAACCCTATACTATATTGCACAAACCCTAACATGTATATTTATTCTACATTTTAATATCTGAAAAACGTGGCTACGTTGTAGAGTTGCTGACACCTTATAATCACTGTTGGCCAGCAGGCGGTCATTGCCACTTCTGCTCACGCACTTGGTCAGAGCTCGTGGCTTCCACTGAGTTATGCACATCACTGTGGCTCCATATGCCGAGGTGGGTTGACAGTTAAAGGAGCTTAACAAAGATTAGACCATGATTCAGCTTTGAAATGCAAAGTACTCAGGGAAGCAAGGAACTAGAGCAGCATGATACAGGATACAAATGCACCCAAGAGATCGCTCGCTAAGTGTAAAATACAAATTCTGAATGACAAGAAAGCATTGGCATAACTTTTAATCGGTAGCACTTTCTTTTCCCTAGGGGTACATAAAATAATAGTAGCCCTGATAACTAATACCTGTTAGGTTGGGTGAGATGTTGAATTTCGATTAACCCAGGCAAATCTTGTACTCTTCGAAGCCATATGGACTCACGCCGAGCTGTGCGCCCACTTTACATAACCAAATCCGTTTCGTGAACTCCGGCCATCCGATCTCTATGCAATTAATTTTTTGAACCTACGTTCAGGACTTTACTTTTTTTTCCCTAGTGAAGTTGCACCGAGTTAAAGTCAGTTCCGTGGCCCAGGATGTGAGGAATGACTCGAATTATAATTCAGTTATGCCGTATATTAGCCACAGCTTGTGTCATCCAAGTTGACAGTTCCTGGTCACCCAAGGATGATCTTATTATCTAAGCGTGTTATTTATAAGGAATTTCACAGCTGAAGCGAGGTACAGAATGACCTACTCTAAAACAAGAGCGATTAACAAGTTTGGAGCAGAGCCAAACTCGAGAACAAGGTTGTTATTGGCATGATTTTAATCATGATAGACAATTAGCCAAGCTTAATTATATTGAGACGGAAAACCAGAATGAGTGGCAGTAATGAATTTCTCCGGGAACTCTCCTGTGTCTCCAACTCAAACTGGCTGACCTATAAAGGGTGTAAAATGATAAAAGATGTTTGCCCACATGAACAAGCTGTGTTTACCTCGAGGAGCTGCCTGTGTGGGCAAAGGGGGCTAAAGGACTCCCTTTCCTGTGGGGGACGCAGAACAGGCCGCAAATGCAAGTCTCCAGTTCCGCGGGTATTTTTCGCTTCAGGAAAGAGATGCAGAAGAGAGGAAACATATTTTAGCTGAACTTGAGCACATTAAATGTTAATGTGATTATGTAGCTGGGGATTCTTTAAATGTCGCCGGTGGCTGAGGTATTACTGTAGTTGTGTTAGCAACTTTTTGGTGTTATAAAGGCTTAATATTTTCACTGACTGTGTCAAGCCCAGATGGAACGTCAGAAACTTCAATAGGAGTGTTTAGAGTGTAAAAATTTTAACAATTTGACTCTCCCTGCCTCTAGGTATGGAAAGAGAATTTTAAAAGAAAGTCTCCTTAAGTCTCAAGTCTCTTTTCCATTATGGATTTTAATTGACATAGTTAAGACACAGAAGAAAGAAAGATTCTGGAGAATTAAAATCTCTATAGTTCCGCCAGTTATTTTTTTTCTTTTGAACTCGCACACTATCCTGATGACCCAGTCTCGCACCAAACGCACACGCACGGGACTGGAAGGAAGGCAGTCCTATTCGGAAGCTGAGGAAGCTGAGGCTCCAGGCCTGTGACAGATCTGGTCAGATGGCAGAAATACGCACAAGGCTTCCGATTCCAAGGTTAGGTTTTAAAAAATAATAAAGAAAGAAGGAAAGAGCCCTGGCTGGGTGGCTCGGTTGGAGTGTTGTCCTGTACACCAAAGGCCACAGGTTCAATCCCCACTCAGGACACATACATAAGTTGTGCATTTGATCCCTGGTCAGGGTGCCTATGGAAGGCAGCTGATCGATGTTCCTCTCTCACATGGATGTTTCTCTCTCTCTTCTCCCCACTGCTAAAATCAATAAACATATCCTGGGGTGAGGATTAAAAAAAATGTTTAAGAGGAAAAGAAAGAAAAAAGAAAGAGAGAGAAAGAAAGAAGGAAAGAAAGAAAGAAAAGAAAGGAAAAAAGAAAAGAAAAGAAAGGAAGAAATGACAGTATTGGGAGAGATTCTCTAAAATATCTCCCATGCTCATGGTCTATGAGTCATATTTTCAATTTATCTGCATTTATAAAAAATGTATTCTGTGTATAGAAGGAGGCTTTGTATCTTAAATTACAGTATCTAATCAGTGTAACTATATTAAACAACAATTGCACAATTCCTTTCTACTCAGCAAAGTTTTCTTGGCTCCTGCCTGACAAAAGAAAGGCCCTGGCCCCCACGTTCTGGAACTACAACAGCCGGTTAGACATGAGGGCTGAATATCAAGTGTAGACTCATGTAACTGGACCACGGAACAGAGTGTGGGGTCATGGTTTCTGGAGGCTTTGGGAGTGAGTTGGGGCAGAAGGACCTGCCTGGAGGATTGGGGTGGTAGGACTCGCTCTTTGAAAACTGTTCAGAGGCCAATCCATTCCTAATCCCCAGTCCCTGCAGAGATGCTTACTGACCCTCTTCATAATGAGAAAGTTTGAGAACCTAGTAGATATGGTGCAACAGCTGAGATCTGCCAAGAGCTGAGACCCCAGGGGGGATGTTCCTTCTATAGGGGCCAATTGTGTTTCTCCGCCATGTATTTAAGAGCCTGGCCTGGGATGTTTATTTACTTATTTTTCTAATTTTTTAATCTTGCCTCTGTCTCAGTGCAAAGGATCTGTATGGATCTGAAAGTCCAATAGCTTCTGCCTGCTAATGCTCTGGAAATAAAATAACCAATTACAGAAATTGTGGAATTGCAAAGGAACCTCGTGGCAGCTTATTGTGACTACCCCCCACACTGTCAATAATCGTGGATTTGGAGTCCCTGAGGATTCAAACGATTTGCACAGCCTAACACCAAGCAACGGAGAGCTGGATTAGCTTATGGGTCTTTCAACCATGTGCCCTTGGTTTTTATTTTTCTAGTCATTGTAAGTTTAGAATGTGCCTTTTAATAACAGTAAAATAATTTTTAAAAATGTAACTTAAGTATTAAGCTTCTGTTTTGTGCCAGATGGCATATATTGGTTACCTTTATGCTTCAAAATAGATCTTACTGAACCATTTTGTAGATGAGGAAACTGAAGTTTAGAATCCAAAATAATTTGCCCCAATTCAACAGCTAGAGCGTGACAAGTGAGTCTAGCTATAAATTTTACTCTCTTACATCTGGCAGTAAAGCACCTATCAAAACCTTAGATACACCTATCAACACCCATGCACCCATGAACCGGCTGGAAGAACTGTGTATCTTCCGTAAAAATGAACGTTGTAGCGTGTGAGTCACATGGGTACAAGGATGTGTATTACAATATTACCTATAATGGTAAAAGAGAGAATCGAACCTCAGTGATCAGTACGATAATGGTTAAATACGTTATGATAATTTATACTGTGGGATATTATAGGTGTTAAAAGAATGTGTTGATTCTATGTATATTGATCTAGAAAAATGTTCATGACCTACTGCCCACATGGGAGAAGACAAGTCGCAGAGCGATGACTATTTTGCCATCTCATCTTCTAAAAAATATCTGTGTGTGTGTGTGTGTGTGTGTGTGTGTGTGTGTGTGTGTGTTTAAAGGGTAGATGAAGAAATGCAGGGAGAGTTTTAATAACAAACTGTTACCGCGGTTTACGAGGGACGGAGGGGGCAGAATGTGACTAAGCTTGAGTCCTTGAGTGGATAACCAGGAGTTGAGAGCCAGAGACGCCAACACAAAAGCTCGGTGCTGGAACGAGGGCAGATGCTGATCCTGAGGCAGCATCAAGGTCTGAAACAAGATGCGGGGCCATACAGACAAGAGCAGGGCCAGAGGCGGCGAGGTCTCGGCCACTGTCCGCCTGGCAGTCTGTGGCTGAAGCTCGAGACCGGTAATGAGTGTTCGCCGTGAGCCTCCAGGGGGTGCCCACCCAGGCAGGAGAGGAGTGAAGAGGAGCCAGTGTCTGCAGGTGCTTTCTGTCTCCAGACTGGGTCCCTCCCATCATCCCCCACATGAAGTATACAGACTTGGGCCTGCAGGGATGCTGGGGTGCCATCCAACTTTCCCTGCTGGGCCTCTCCCAAGGAAGTCTGCGTTTGGTTCCTTGGAGTCTCTGCCTTGTTCCTCGGGACCTATTCCTGACATTGTGGAGCCACGAAGGACAAAGGCCCCCTGTCTTCTTTTACCTCCCTTCCCATAAGTGGCTGGGGCTCAGCCTGTCTTTTATTTTTCTTCAGTACTATTGCACGAACATTTATCATCTCTGTGTGCTTAGCTCTTCCTCTCTCAAGCCTACTAAGGAGTGGGACCCTCCCTTCTGCTTTCTCCTTCCTTGTTATCCTGAAGTGAGCCCATGGGTTCATTCCATGGAAGGGGCTTACCATAATTGATCAGGAGAGTAACAAAGGAACAAATTAAGAAGAAAAACATTCTAAAACTATTATGTTGCTCTTCAGTTTCACAGTTCTTTGCTGGTGTGAGTGAAATGCCCCCCGGCCCCCACTTTTGGTATGCAATTTACAGCCATTCTAGGAGGTTCATCCTTTCCATCACAGAGAGGGACTGGGGACTATACCACAGGCACCAACTGCTTCACTTGTCCAGAATCAGCTCGGCAGTCCACCTACCTCCGAGCCCCACCTGGCACAATAGCCCTTTGACGTATTTCCTCCTTGACGGCAATGAAAACTGAAGTCCCTGTCCCCTCCTTTGGGAATTTAACAGGAAGTCCTAGAAGGGACAAGGCCAACTTTGAAGATTAGCAAAGCAACGTTTAACGTATGTGCATCAGGTAGCCTAAACCAAATCTGGACCTTAATTTGGGCAATAGTGATATTCCGGAGCCCCTGAGTGTTAATCAAATGTTTGTCAACGGCATGTGGTTGGACTGCACTTGGGGAGCGCATGATTTAAAGCAATCCTGAGAATCCTCCAGTGCTACAACTAATTAACCCTAATTCATCTGCTTGGTAAATCTGAATTTACTCCTAAGGATTGTGTGTTTGGAGAACAAAAGAGTAGGTAGACACAGTATGATTAATGAGGGAAGGCTTCCTGGAGGGAGTGTGCCTGGGGCCGAATCTTAGGGGACACAGTGATCACAGACCCTGTAAAGGACCGAAAGGAGAAGTTCAGCACGTTTCAGAGAACGGCAGCCTCCCCGTACTCTCGCAGCAATGAAACTTCCTGTGAATAACCATTGGCATATCTCCTCCAGGTGTGTAATCATTCACAGTCCATGAAGGGCTTGCTCTCTCGCACGTCACGGAGGTGACCACAGCAACGAGGATTTATTGAGTGCGTGCAGCGCACCATAACAAACGGCTCAAATGCATTTCACGATTATCCTACCAACAGCAGCGTACTAGGTAGGTGTGGTGTTCCTCTCCCCGCTTTCCAGAAGGGGAAACTAAGCCACGTGAAGCTAAAAGACAAACATGCGATGTGGCAGTCAGCTGGTAAACAGACGGGTGAAGATTTGAATTCAGGTCTACCTGACCCTGTGGTTCTAATCCTATCATCTTTCTGGGGCTCAGAGCAGGATGGATAAGGGGAGACAGTGGGTCACGGAAGAGATCTAACACGAATACTGATAACATATTTATTCCCTACTAGCTAACACCGAGCACTATGCTAAGCACTTTACCTGCATTATCTCATTCTGATATAGGTGTCAGGTCTCATTTCCCCATCAGGAAACTGAGGCCCACAGAGGGTAAGTCATGTGTCCAGAGTTACACCGCTAGTGAAAACATTGGAGCTCCTATCCTAGATGTGACTCCAAAGAGCAAGATCTGAACTCACGCTACACACTTAGGACCCACCCTACGTCAAACAGTGTCCTTGCCCCTCAGGTCCCTCATGCCCTGGAAACCAAGTAAGACCTGGAAGCAGCACATTCCGACCCAATGCGGTGTGGGAAGAAGAGTCACGGGGGATGGCGGTCCAGAGGAGGGGTGCTTTGCTAAGCCTGTAGGTTCTGCTGCTGGCTGCTGTCCCCCACCTGCCCTGGCTGGTAGTGCAGACGACAAGGCCAAGTGACCTCCAGTTTCCGATGTGTTCAAGCTGGGAGAAGTTGTAGGAGGTTGGGTTGGGACTTTTTACCAAGTTCGGGCTCCCCTTCAGCAGTCAGGGTCACCGTTCTGATAGTCTTCGCGTGATTTTCCAGGAAATGTTAAAAAAAAAAATTGAGGTAATTTGTTTACTGGCATCATAAAATTACTTGGCATGTATGACACCAATGCCTGATACCAATTCTCTCTCACGCTCTCTCATTCGCAAAGAAAACTTACGATAAATTCCCAGTTCACTTTTACCTTTTATTTCACGCCTATTCGTTTGTAGTCTTCTCTTCGAGCACCTTGCTCTTCCTTTAGAGACTTTCAAACTCCGGCGAGGTCCGGGGCTCAGCTCGGAGTCCTCTTCCGCTGCCCTCTCCCTGGGCAACCTTAGTCAGGCACGAGGCTTCAAGTGTCATTTACATGCCCATGGCTTCCAAATATACGTCTCCAGGCCTGACCTCTCCCCCAGGCTTGAGACTGCCTACCTGGAAGTCCCCACTTAGAAGTCTAATGCATCCTAAACAGGACTCTTTTATGATTTCCTAATGTGTCCCCTCCCTAGTCTTCCCCACTTAATAAATGGCAGCATCATTTGAACTCAGGGGGGAAAAAATCATGGATCAAGTTATTTCTTGCCATCCCTAGGCCTCCTATACTAACCAAGCCATTGTCTATTCTTGCTTTCACTGGATAATTAATTAGACAATCACCATCAGGCCTAGATTTTCCTTCTTCCCCTTACAAGCTATTCTCTATCCAGAGTGGTATTTGCAACATGTAAATTAGGTCATTCATAATTCCTGACCCCAAAACACATAGTCAAGAAACTTCAATGCTACTCATCACATTTGAAGAAAGTTCAAACAGCTGTCTGGGTCCCTGAGGCCCAGCAGGATCTGGCCCCTGATCACCTATTTCCACAGCCTCCTTGCCCCTCTCGCTTGGCTCTACGACACCGACTTTTAGGTTGTTCTTCCAGCGCTGGAGGTTCATTCCTACCTCACCCTCACTGTCTCCTGCCCTGAAATGCCTCTCTCTGGGATTCTGTGTAGTCTGCTCTTTCACAGCCTTCTCAAATGTATGCTCAGATTTCCCCACTTACCTCTGCTCTCACCTTGTACATTTCTATCATCTTGTTCATGCCGTCACCATGCCACCTATCACCACAGGAAGTATTTCTGATTGATTGCTTTACCTGGTTATGGTCCATTTCCCCTCTAGGATGCATGCTGCATGAGGGCAGGGGTCCCCTCTGTCCTCTCCTCTGCCAAATCCCAGCAGTGTCTCAGAACAGTGCCTGGTATACAGGGGATACTCAGTGTGAAAGTCGAAGTAACAAATTATTCTTTTCCATTGTAAAAATAATATACACTTATAACAGAAAATCGGGAAATAATGGTATAAAAATGACCATTTTGGTATGTTTTCTTCTCATCTTTTTCCTATACGCCGTCTTTTTACGTTGACATTATTAGGTAAAACCAATTTGCATCCTATTTTTCAGACTTAACATACCATGAGCAGGTCTCCACATTGTGTTCACTATTTCCCATAACACAGGCTCCATAATTATTAATTTCCTTCTTCCTATCTTGATTTTCTTTATGAAAAACACACAAGTATCCATTCTGCGCTGCCGTTTGTATTTAACTGTGACAGAGCCGTACCTTTGAAAGACTGTGCAAACGTGAGCAATTATTAACCTTCCTAGACCTCAATGTCTTTATCTACAAAATGGGAACAATGAAACCCGCCTTGCCTAATTTACAGCATTGTGCCGAGGCCTAATGAGGTATTGGGGCAAACATCTCATTGGGTAGTAGGGTGAGTGTCTCTTTAAAAAACCGTAGTGCTGTGTAAGTGTAAAATTTACAGGAGGGGATATGACATCAAGTCATTTGTAAAGCAATTGGAAATTCGTGAATAAAAAACCCATTGGCAATTGTTCTGCGCTGAGCAAGACAAGCCCTAATGTTTGTTAGTTAGTATGCTAAACAGTCACCCATCTCTAATTCTAGGTTGGCACCCTGCAATAGCTTTGGGGGGATTTTTTTTTTTTTTTTTTTTTTTTTTTACAATTTTCAGCTGTAAAACTGGGGTCAATTATTTTTAGCCATTTCTTTAGCCTATCTCATTAGCAAAGTACTTTGAGGTAATGACTTGGGCATATTTGATGATTGTTCATTTTAAAAGATGTCATTTAAAGACTTTTCTGGAAGTTTTAAATCTGCCTGTGGGAGATCTGTTTTATGCCAAAATGTCATTTCAAATTCAAGGCTACATACTGCCTCCCACTCGGCCCTTATAAATGTTTCACGGCACCTGCATTTTTTATCGTGCAAACTTGGATTTCCTGTGGCTCACCTCCGCTCTCTGTCTGAAGGGGAGAAAGGAACATCTTGAAATGGCTTTTTTATTTTTTTTGTCAGAGGAGATAAAACTCCCCAATTATTTCCCCCTTCTGCATAGATATTTATATTAATATTTTAAAGAATGGTTTCTTTATAGTGTTATTCATGAACCCATGTGTTAAATTTAAAGCAAATGTGTCCTAAAAATGAATATTTAATCCCTGTTTAATACCTGAAACTCGATTCATGTTGACTTAATTTCTTTGGCCATAAAAGAAATTTATGAAACGATTCGGATTCTTTCATTCATTCTGCATTACCTCTTTTAATCTTTATAACAATATGGCAACGGGGGTATCATCACCATCATTATCGTCATCACCCCCCAGCACACTCACATCACGGATGAGAAAAAAGACTTAGACAGTAAAGACACTGCTTAGATAGCTCTCGGCTACAGTGTAGGCTCCGAGGTTTGGGCAGGGTAGACGGCCTGAGTTAGATTCTTGGGGTAAGCACTTTGGAGAAAGTACAGTAGCAAGAATAAGGGAGGAAGGGAGGAGAGAGAGAGAGAGGCAAGACCTCATGGAAGTCTGAAATGGGGAGAGATTAGATTGGGAAGAATCTAGGTCATAGCTCCCTAACTTTGCTTCACATTGAGATCATCTGGGAATCTTTAAAAATTACTAATGCCTGGCTTCCACCCCAAGACATTGTGATTTAATTGCTATGGGATGCAACCTGGGCACTAGGACTTTTTTTTTAAACCTTTCCCTGATGATTTTAACGTGCAGAAAAGTTGGGGAGCCATTTGTCTAGGAGGTTGCCTGGACTGTTGTGTGTGATGAAACTGGAAAAGCCCAAACTCCATTTTCTTCATCACAGGTTCTCGGTGCTCCAATGGGTTTGGCTAGTTTATGGGCCTTGGACTGGACAAAATGCTTACGGAGAGAAAACACAAGTCCCAGATCCCTCTGTGAGGCAGTGAGTTTTAATGGGAAGACGGCAGCATTAGTCACCCAGCTTCTCTGAGCCTCAGCTGCCAGGCCCCTGGAATGGCTGTCCTGATGCCTGTCTACCAGGTTTGTTGTCAGAATTAAACTAATCACAGTGAAATCCCTCTTTCCAGTGATATCAGAAGCGTTGAGTCAGTGATTTGAAAAAAGCAAAACCGTAAGTTAAAGCAGGTGTAGCAGATTGCATTTTCCAAGATGGCCGGAAAGTATCTCCCAACGCTCATGTACTTCTTATGATGTGATGCTGACCCTTTTCCCTCTGAGACAGGGTCTACGGTCCTTCCTCTTGAACTATAAACGCCGCAGTTGGTGCGCTACAGTGGAAAAGACACTATGGGTCTCAGGAGGTTTCATGGTAAAAGGCAATACAGCTTCAACTTGGCTCACTCTCCCCTGCCGCACGTGCCTCGGGAGCCCAAAAAAGGCCTATGAGAAGCCCAGCTGCCCCAACGCTAACATGCCGGAGGTGACAGGGAGAGGGCACATGGAGATGGAAGGAGATGCCCAAAGGGTCCCTGTTGTGCCAGCCCATGGACATTTGAGTCTTCTCAGCATCACCTGCTAGATCCGTGAATTTGCCAGCCTTCTCCTTATTCCGGTCCCATCCGTCAAGCTGCCACAGAGTACGGTAGAGGTGAGCTGTCTCACCCAGCACCGCCCAACATGCGGATTCATGAGCACGATAAATATCATTGCTACTTGAAGCCACTAGCTTTTGAGTGTTTCACTCTGCTGCATTAGGTAATTAGAATACCAAGGTATAATAAGGAGTATTATATGCAGATGTTAAATAGCTTATTTTAAATATAACATTTTTTTAAAAATTAACAAACTTCTTGGAGAATATGACCTGCTGACCAGAACCCTGGCATAATCCACACCCATGAAGCATTTTATTATGATTTTCAGTGTCAGTTACTGTCAAGTAGCATGAGTGCTTGAAAACACTTTCTAAACAATTACCACTTCCCTCTGTCCTTATAGTTACCCTATCCCAATTTAATTCAACATGTTTTAGGTGGTTCATTTGCTTAATCATGTCTTTTCAAAGTATTGAACTTAGAATTCATTAAAAAATGTTTATTTTTGTAAATATATTGCATCAATGTATATGTTACTTAGTAGATAGCTGATAAAAAGAACAAGCCTAATAAATAAAAAATATACGGTGAGCATATAGAACTGTGTACTTCTATTCATCTGATGCAAATAGGAGTACACACTGAATCTAAAGAGAAGTCTACCAGCCTCTGGTTTAGATCTTTAAAACATTTGCATACAGTAGGCACTCATTAAATGTTAGTTTCTCTAACCATGAAACCCTAATTTGCCAAAAAACCACAAATCTGCTTGCAAAATAAGTAGTCTCTGCCACCAAATGCCAGCAGAATTTTATTTACAAAGTAGCTTTTGGTAGCCACCTAAATTTCATACTATTTCAGAAAATGCATTACATTTTTATTTATGAAAAATCATTTCCCATGGGTTAGAGTTCAGATCAGATACATCATTTTTTTCAGCTCACATTCTAAAAATAAAATACATCATGACAACCTTAACACTGTAACTACTGGATACAGTTAGAAAGCAAATCTACTGATGCATCCCTGAGACGGAGCCTTCTTTAGCTCTCAAACACATCTTTGTACAACCGTTAGTGGGATGGAGGGCCCAGCATCCTGGGAAGGGTGCTGAAATTTAGGATGAGGTATGTTGTTGACAGCAAAGTTTGTCACAGTAGAATTGAACAGCTATTCAGAGCTTTCATCAAAGCGTAACTCCATAACACCCCTCCAGTCCTCGCCTCTCTCTGCTGAGTCGTCCTGCAGACGCCACCAGAGTGATCCCTTAGCCACTGCAAACCTGGCACCTGTCGATCAAGGTGGGCCTCTGTACCAGGGTTTGTGAGGGTCTGTAGAGAAAGGACCCTGAGCGTCTTTGCAGCCTCACCTCTAATCCCCCTCATTTATGTTAGGGCCCAGGACCAGCCCTACCACAATGTACAGTGTGGTCAAGTTTTGCCCTCATTAGGGCCAGCACTTCAGCGCTTGCTGTGATCTAAAATCAGTGTTTTCCAAACTGTGGGTCCTGGGCCGATAAGGGGTGATGAAATCAATTTAATGGACTTTAATTATTATTTTAAAAAATTAGAGGAGAAGGACATGGTAGGGGTCAGATTTTATTACATAACGCACAGTAACAGTAAATGCTGTTTTCTGAAACTTCAGTTTCAGCTGCGTGTGCGTGTGTGTAGACCAAACTGTGATGCAAAGTGTATTTTTTACAGCGTGTTGTAAGTTCAAAACACCAAAACCGCAAACCTCTCAACCATGCTGCAGGCTGTTTGTCCCACCCGGAATGCAGCCTGCATGGAATTCTTCTCTTTGTCTCTCTGGAAAATTCCTAACACACTGTCCAAAGATAAAGCACCTTCTGTGAAGTCCTTTTCAGGCTTTTACTCACTGTGTGTTGGCGATGAACTAAGTACTTTAGATGTGTGACATTTTCATCTTCAGAATAAACTTACAGAGTTGGAAGAATTATTATCCCCTTTCATCAGCAGGGACGTAGAAGGTGAGAGATGCATTAAATAAATGGCCTGAAGTCACATGGGTGACGCAAGGTCCGGCTGGAATTTGAAGGAAGCCTTCAAATCCAGAACCTGTGCCCTTCGCCATTGCGTTGAACAGCTAGCTTCTCCCTGACACCTCAGGCTACACCCGGCAGTTTTCTCCTGTGCCCACGGCCACACAGACCCTGCACAATGGCACTTTCCACATGGTGGCAATTGCCTGCTTACACGTCTGTCTCACACACTAACTTATAAAATTCCCAAGAAAATGAACTCTGTCTCATTTCTCTCTTTTGCTTTAGGAGTATGCTTGTATGCGTGCCCTGTAGAAAGCACTGGATAAATATTAAATCAGTAAGTGTCAATGTGAGAAATTATCACCATTTCACAAATGAAGAAACTGATATTTATCTAAGAAGAAGGTGGGCCGATTGTTCTTTGTGGCCTCCTTCTATTATAATAAACTTGTTAGGGTTTCGTAGGAGTGATAACTTCGGACCAAGGTCAGGGAGATCTTTGCAAAGGTATGAGAAAGTTTATAGGTAGATAAAGGCACTATGGGAAATATTGCACAGAATATAAAATATGTATTTTTTTCATTTTCTGTTCATGACCACACTTTTTATCAGCGTGTCTAAGAACCAGGTTTTTCCTAGATGCCATTCCATTCAGTCCATCCACTCACTCATTCATTCAGCAAATATATTTAAGCCAATTCCTGGAGCTTGTCCTGGAATGCAGGATAACAAGACAGTTTTTCCCCTCGAGAAGCTTCCAGTCTCAGAAGGAACTGCGCTAATAATACGCAGGTGATTGTAAAGCGGTGTCAGCCAGTATCAGCAGCAGTTCAAGGCCAGGACTTAGGGAGTGGTCAGTCTTGGACACAGAGCTGGGCTCCACTACTGAGGACCTGTAACTCCTTAAAGCTATTTCCATTAGCACTTCAGAGCTCAGTTTTCTCATCTCACAGGGTCACTGCCAGACAAGATGCCTAAAGCACATGACATCTGTCAATAGATACAGGGCAGGTTGATGACCAATGGTAACATTTTATATGGGGGACCCCTGGCAAGTTACTTGACACTTCTCTCTCTGCCTTGATTTTTTTTTTATCCAGAGTATAAGCCCATGAATCTGAATGCTAATTACTACTCATTGGCTACCCTCCAAGTATCAGACATAGGCAGGCCTTGTGCTAAGCCTTTTCCATATGTTATCTCACTAAATCCTGATAGTAACTCTGGAAAGAGAGGCAGACTCTAGCATCCCGTGATTACAGTTTTTTTCCCGGGTCAAGGGCCCAGGCTGACATCCTCCTTACTTATCTTTCATCTTCCCTACTGAGCTCAGGCCACACTTCTTGTCTTCTCAACCTAATTCCTCCCTGCTTAGTCCCCCAACACTCCCAGGTTTCTATTTCATATTTTTCAGACCATCTAGCATCATTGTATTACATATTAATTGACATTTTCATGTTATCAAACCTTTCTGCTGACACTCCCAAATATGCTCAAGAGTCCTTGTACTTTTTTTCACCTGAAACACTAAAGTTTCTAAAGGAGAATCATTTTATTAAATGTGCCCTTCTTTTTATGGAGAATACTCTCCTTTTGCCCAACAGTTGAATCTCTTTATGAACGCAGACACCTTTATCTCTCACAATAGGGCACTTCTTTTTGGCTAAATACTGGATGGCCGAGCTGGGAGGCGGAGCCACTTCTCCCTGAGGCCCCGGCTTGGACTTGTCATACCCTCTGGAACAGACAATGGGGGAGTATAAGTCATATTTCCTAATGGAAGCAAAAAGTGAACCCCTATTCATCAAATTAGCTCACTGTGTGTTTCCTCCTTTTGGACTGAATGAGGTTTAAGCTATTTAGCAGACATCGATGGGGGCTGTGGAATGAGGGGGACGGACATGGCTTTACATCTGTGAAAATGGAAACAACCCAGAGGCACCACTAGTTTCTTTAACAAAAGTGTCCCATGAGTGATGACATTGACTCATCAAGTGTCAAGATCTTGTTTAATTTCATTATGTATTTACAATAGCCTGCTCTCTGCTTTGCAGGGGAATTACATGTTTTAAAGGTTCAAGTTCAGCTATTTGAATGCATCAGAGCATATACTCAGTGTTATCATTTGAAAGACAAGAAGCAAGGAGCTACTTCAAATATGCCGATAGCCCATGAATGTCATTACTTATAAAACTACAGTTTAAACTACAAACCTATAAGCAGTTTAATGCTTTTCCCCTACATACATCCTAAAATCTATAAAAATATGCATTGTTTTAAAATTTTATATTGATAGTAAATCTGAGAATAATTTATGTTTCTTAAGAATAGAAAGTTTTTCTTCTCTCTACTAAAGGTATCTTGTCTTTAGGAATACCACAGATATTTTTATGGCTATTATGGTTCAAGGAAATATACAGAAATAGGTAGATGTGGCAATGTTATTTAGAGCTGATACAGAGATTGATGCAGACACTTCTATGGATATTCAAGGTACTCAGATCAGATGCATAGATGGCAAGACATGATAGCCTGTAGCCTCACTTTGTGTAACTTACTGAGTAGCTCCAAGTGCCAGCAATTGGGATAAAGATTCCAGATATGTGGCTAATAATATGATAATAGCTACTATTTGGCAATGCTTCACCCATGTCAGGTAGTGTGCAAACTGATGCATCATTTGATCCTCACAACTCTGCCTTAAGTTAGATCCCGAGAATCAGAGCCTTAGGGGATTTTTGTGCAAGTGGTCGATTGGGGCATGTCATTCAGAAGAGGGGATTGAAAGAAGCAAGGTGGGGCAGGAGGAAAGGACTAAGCAAGGAGTGGGCTCTGGAGTTGGCACACAGTTGCCTTGCCTTGCGTTAACGGCTGCAGGGGAAACCTCCCGGGAAAAGGCTTCCTAGTGGGGAAGTTACCTGGGAATGGGTGCCCAGCCCCGGTGCCAACGGCATCTACGACACACTCTTTGAGGTGGCTGTTATTGTTCCCATTTTTAGAAGAGGAAACAAAGGCACAAAGAATTTAACTTGTCCAAAATCACTTTTAGTAGATTGAAGTTTGAACCCAGATCTGCCTGACTGTGAGCTCTTGACCGCGGTAAATACAATCAGGGTGACGACTTCTAAGCTAAAGTCATGGACAGAGTCTAGAACTAGCACAGAGGAGAGGGTGATGAACTTTCCAGAGAGATTCAGTGCTACATAGACAAATAAAGCAAATCCTTCCTGCTCTATACATTATATAGTAGATGACTACGTTCTTAAAACCCAAAGTCATAATGGCAAGGAAGAAAGATTTTAGTGTATTTTTTGCCGCAGAATCCAATTCCTTTGTGGACCATAAATATAAGGTATGAACATGCTTAGCAAAATGAGAGTAGAGTATTGTTTCTAAGTAAAAAATATGCCCCTAATTATATCAAGCTGGTAACAGCTTTGCTTCTCTTCCCCTGAAATGACCCTCCATAGGCCTTGGGAACTGAGATGGCAAATGCCAATCCCCCTGTAGCTGAACTGTTCTAAAACCTCACAGGCCACAACCTGGCTGGCGACCAACAAAGGATGCAGGGAAGGGAACCAGCCTAAGCGTTCATTCTTCGCTGTCATCCTGGCTCTGACACTTACCCACTGAGTGACTTACAACCTGCGTCCGTGGGCTTGATTATCTCATCTGTGGAAAGGAAACGGTGTGTGTCCCAGTCTCCTGCTTCCTCTGGTCTTCACTGCTGTCATCTTTCTTTCTCTCTGCAACCCCAGATTTTCTCTTCTGCATGACTCAGTTTCCCCACCTGCATGATAAGGCCCTCTCCAGCCATAGCTACCCTTCTCGTATATTAACCTTGACGGACGCCTACATTTACATTGACCTCATCTAAGATGGCTGTCCGCTGTGTCCACAGCGGTGCGGAACACAGACAGGCACGTGACACTTTGGGATGTGCCCAAACACGGTGTGTCACAATTCCCATCCCAAACATTATCCAACAGTTTCGTGAGGCACCACACATTTTGATGTGTGCATTGTGGAAATTTTAACTTCATCTCCAGTTAGAACACTTTAAAAAAAATTACACAGAATATAGTCACTGAGCACAGTGCCTCCTTCTCCTTGCCCCATGTGGAAGGAGTGGGTCTGTTTCACAAGTAATTTTAGTCTTCAGCATCGTAGATGATAGCTTTGAGGGTGGGTGAGAGACTATAATACTGGGTAAGAATAGGCTATCTTGCTGATCTTTCTCTGAAGTGTGATTCCTTACCTTCTCCTCAATTATCTAGTTTTAAAAAAGTAAAGTATGAGAAAATAGGAACCAGTGGTCAACTCTCTGCTCCCTTGACTCAACTCCAGTGTGGTGATTAAATGAGTGTTTGCCTTGCTGCAGATCAATTATTTTGAGGGCTCAGAATTTCTTGCTGTGTCTTGAATTGTGTTGATGGTTTTTA
The DNA here is from genome assembly GCA_004027475.1 of Anoura caudifer. Classification (NCBI taxonomy): domain Eukaryota; kingdom Metazoa; phylum Chordata; class Mammalia; order Chiroptera; family Phyllostomidae; genus Anoura; species Anoura caudifer. The sequence continues at coordinate 145,424 of PVKU01004028.1, forward strand.
AGTAGGTCATAAAAATTCCTGTGAATGGTTTGCTTAATTACTGTCTTGCTCCTCATTTACATTTTTATCTGAAATTCTGAGCGCTGAAATCTGCATCCAATTCCACTTCCTATAGCCACAATCTGCCTGGTTGGGAGAAGTACCTGGGCTGTGCTTTATGTGTCGAATGACGTCAGCCACACAGAGTCCGTGACGATGCTCTGATGGCTACAGACATAGCTCTTTTTGCTGAGTTCTCTAGGGTTCAGGGCAATACCGGATGGCTATTTAATAGCCTTTATATCAGCTGAGTAATCGTCAGAGTTTAAATGTGTTCGGACTCTGCTTTTCGGGACCAGGCCTTCTGACCGTGAGGGATTATGACCCTGCAAGACTGGTTTTTACTGACTCTTTTGAGGGCTCTCCCCTCCATGATGCATAAATAACCAAGTGAAAAGTAACACAGTCAACCCATCCTAAAACCTCAGTTCTGAAGATACCTTCCCTACCATCACATTACTACGGCAGACTATACGGTGATATACTGGGGGAAAAAAACCATTAAAAATGGTGTAATTTTGCTTCATGAACATTTCTGTGCAGTTCGACACAAGTGCCTTTGACATTCCGGAGTCTTGACTGAAATAAAAACTGTGAAGTAGTAAAATTCTGGGGGTGAAAGCTGCAGTTGCAAAAGAAACAAAGCACAACATTCCTGAGATATCTCTTCCCAAGCTGCCAAGACGGCTCGTGTTGATGAAAATAGTATGAGTGTGCATCAGCGTCAGATGTGCCTGAGGGAAAACAGGCCGGTTCTCTAGCGCCTCCACGGAGACTGAGTTCCAGTGCGGTGAGGTGTCTGCCCCAGGTCTCCCATGAGTTGGTGGCAGATTCAGGACAAGAAGTAGCAAATCTTGATTCCATGTCCAATGTTCTTTCAACCTCAAAGTGCTATAAATGTGACAAATTGTCTTATTAGTTTAGCCTAGTTCAGCATTTCCTCAAGAGTGGAATGTTAATAGGTGTTACATGAAATAATAGTTTCATGGTCAAATGAGTATAGAAAATGCTGTTAAATAAAATTAAACACGTTTCTTCATTTTAGGCTTCTTTGAACCTTTAATATGTTAATATGTATTGTGACTCTCAAAGAGGGAAATCAAACAGACAGCATTTTCCAAACTCATTTGACCATAGAAACTCCTTTTTCACAGAATAACTCACGGAAGACACTTTTGGAAGTAAAAGTAGAACTTAATGTCTTTCTACAAATCAAAGCACTGATAGAAATTGTAATTCAACCTCGATGGTTCCAAAGATGAGGCTGATGTAATATTGTATATCAACTGTAATTGAAAAATAAAAAATGATTTAAATATAGAAAAACAACAACAACAAAAAAATGAGGCTAAGAAAGGGCTGACATACAGAGATCTGAGCAGAGTTAAGGAATCCAGGAAAGGTAGTGAATCAGCCAGGTGGGGATCAGCAATGCACGAAGTATTACCACCGCATTGAAGGAACAAGGAGAGGAGCCCAGTGCCAGCTCCAGAGTGGAGCATGGGCAGTAGGTGGGACCTAGCATCTCAGGGATGTGGCTTCTGTCAGGGGCACTATGATGAAGAAGGCAGGAATAGGGAATCAACTGGGAAGAAATATCCCAATTTTTTTGTCTTCCCCACTCTGATCTTTTTGGTGCTTCCTGTTGGCCAAATGTGGCTGATAGTTTGGGATTTGCAGTTTCTAAGTTAAACCTCTCAAACTCACAGGTGTGCCATGCACTTACCTGGGTTGTGTTGATCAGTTCCTTGAATTTCACAACAACCCTGTAATGTAGGGATTGTGCGCATTTCCAAATGAGGAAACAGACATACGCTCAACGTAGCTATCAGAAGATGAATTCAGCCCCAGGTTTATCTGTCTGCCTTCCTTTTGCCATGTTGCTGAGCCAGAAAATATCAAACTTTTAATGAAAGCTCAAAGAACTTGCAGAAGGAGTTTTTCATCTCCAATTTTGAGCAAGTCCATCTTACCACTAATGTGATTGCTCCTCCAACAGAGTGAATAAGTTTAATTTGGAGGGTTTTTCCTCTGCCCCACAGGAGAGGAGACCTTATTTTATTCATCTCTGTAATCCCAGACCTTAGCACAGCACCCAGCGCTGAGTTAATATTTGTTGAATGAATGCAAGAATGGATGCATCAGTGAGTAAACTGTAAATCAGCATTCCAAGGACATTTTCTCACAGCTCTGTTGGGACAGATTTGGCCTATCAATCTATTTTTAAATGTTCTGGCTTATTTGAAATGGGAAATTTTCCATATTGAGCATCTGCTCATGACATTTTTTCTTGGATGGCTATGATACCTCTTTCCTTACAACCCCCAAACGCACATTAAATGCATGTGCGTGCACCCACACCAGTACCCTCGTTGCTTTTCTGCCTCCATCTCTGCCGTAGCAACGCTTTCTGCTCAGAGCCATCAGGTCTGTAAGATTTACCTTTAGAAGTACCAGCAATTACCAACATGTGCCAAATCTCTTCCATCGTCCTCAAAAGATTATTGCTCATCAGCTTAATTCATATCTGCTGAGCTTAACTGAAAAGTTCATTTTCCATTCTAAATATTCCAATTGTTTCTGTTCTCTAGCTCCAATGAGCTCTGCTCCATTAACTGTTCTAAAGTGAACCCTTCTTTCAGATCAGGCTGGGATTCTCTATCATAGAGCCTGTGGTTATCTTTTCCTCCATACCCTTGTCCTTGCATGTTTCCCATGCACTAGCCTTTTTCTTTCTTGCATTTATTCATCTGCTAATTTATTCCCGCACTCATTGAGCTCTTACTATGTGCCACACACTGTTATGCTGAAGCAAATACCAGGAAAAATGTAGCTTGGTCTCCAAAAGTGCCAAATCCTTCATGGGAATCTGAGACACCGAGCAAGAACATACACTGCAGTGTGGTGAAGGCCGCAATAAAGGCATGAGCCAGGGGAGAGAGCCAGGGAGGGGCAGCCCAGCGGTTCAGCAGCCATGTCTACTTCCAGTGCCCAGCACACTGCGGGAGCTGAACAAATAATGAATGAATGAATGAATGAATGAATGAATGAATGAAATAACACTTGAACTAGGTTTTAAACAAAGTCTCTAACCTTCAAGAAACAGCTCAAAGTCTTCTCCCTGCCTAGTCTGAAATAAAATGCCCTTACACTTCTCAGATGGTTTTAACAAATTTGCTGCCTTGAATTGTTCTGTATTTTATGCATCCAATAATGGTGAGCTTCTATTAAACTCTGATTATAACTTTAAGTGATTTTTCATTTATTATCTAGCACTGAGCAGGGTATGAAATGAATGGGGGGAAATGGTCTGGAATTCAGTTGCCTTGATTCTAATACAATAGAAATATTTGCATATAGGCACCAAATTGGAAATGGTAAGTTTGAATATCATTTTAGGTTTGATGATATTGGTCCATCCTAGGAGAGCTTCCTAAGGCAATGTTACAAATGACCTGGAGAGCTTGTTACAGTACAGAGTCTGAGTCTATAGGTTGATATCAGCGTGTCTATATTTCTAAGATTCTAGCCTATGGACCTCACCTTGAGTAGCAAAATGTTAGAAGAACAGGAGTCAGAAAATAACACTTACTGAGTTCATGTCATACATCAGGCACTGTCCAGGGCTCTTTGAGTATATTAAGTTGATGTTTTCCATGTACATTCATAGACTTGGTATAGTCAGATTATCTGAGGCTGTTTTTAATTATGCAAATTCTCAGGACATACTTCTAGAGATTCTGATCCAGACAGCCTACAGCAGAGACAGAAAGATCTGTATTTTTTAAAAGCTCCAAGGTAATTCTAAGACAGTGTAGTAGTCAGAATTCTCAGGATGAGCTTCAATGGCCCTGACTTCTGTGTAATTTCTGCCCCCTGAGTGTGGGTGGAACCTGTGACGGTGATGAGATGCTTCCCTGCCACGATTATGTTACATTATACAGCACTGAGGAGATTATATGGTGAGTCTAATCTCACCACACATGCTCTTCAAAAGAAGTGTTTACTGTGGCTTGTGGAAGAAGTTGGGGGGATTTCAAATGTGAGAAGTCGATGTGCCATGTTGCTGACTAGAAGGTAGGAGGGGTCGTGGAAGGAGGAATGCAGGTGGCCTCAAGCGCTGAGAGCAGGGTTCCGTGGACACCCAAAGGTGGGAGGGGTCATGGAAGGAGGAATGCAGGTGGCCTCAAGCGCTGAGAGCAGGGTTCCGTGGACACCCAGCAAGGAAACGGTAACCTTGGTCCTACAGCCACATGGAGTTGAACTTTGCCAACAACCCAAATGAGCCTGGAAGCTGATTCTTCTCCAGAGCCTCCAGATAAGAACATGGCCTGGTCAACACCTTGACTTTGGTCTTATGAAATCCAGATTAGAATTCTTAGCTACAGAACTGTGAGAGAATAAGAGGGTGTTGTTTTCAGCTTGTAGATGCATGGTAATTTGTTATGCAGCAATCAAAAGCTAATGCATATATCCCTGGCTGGGCAGCTCAGTTGGTTAGAGCATGGTCCCCATACGCCAGGGTTGTGGGTTCAATCCCTGGTCATGGCACATACAAGAATCAACCAATGAATGCATAATCAGTGGAACAAAACTGATCTCTCTCTCTCCACCCCCCGACCCTCTCTCTTTAAAATCAATTTTAAAAATTAATGCATAAACATCTAGGTTTGAGAAGGACTAATTAACATGATCCTTTCTCAAAAGCTCTGATACAGAAGCATTATTATCTTCACATTGTGGCCGACCAGATGGTCTCAAAGGGCACACGTTTGTTTTCCACAATCTGGTACCTAATGGCAGAACCATAATTTGAATTTACATATATATTATTTTACTTGCAAAAAATAAAAAAGGGTGGGTGAGATTAAGCATATGGGAAATAGGAAGACTAGGTGAAAGAAGAGACTCCAGTTGGTAGACATTGAAAAAATGAGTTCTCTTTCTTTGATGTACCCATAGACATTACAAACTCCAACTGGTCCCTATTAAGACAGCTGAATAGCTTGACCGAATCGTGGGGGCAGTATTTTCTCAGGCCTAAGGTAGCCACCGTTGGATTGGAGAAGATGGTGCAGGCAGATTCTCCTGACAGAGGCTCCTAAGGTTGCCACCATGCCAGGGGGCCAGGAACAAACAACTGGGCTCCGCTTTTACCCAGGCTCTGACAGTCTCCTGGCTCACCAGCGACAAAGAGAACACTTACATCAGACCCTCAACGATGTTTCATCCCCCTCCAAGAAGGGAACTTAGTACATAGCGATGTCAGCTGGGCTATAAAACATTTAGAGTCTAGGAAGCTCTGTCCCCTGGCTGTTGAATCAAGAGTGGCCCGTCCCATGAAGGCACAGAGTGTGACGTGTGCTTGATTCAAACAGCTCTTTTCATTCATCATGTCCCTCTGCTTTCTCAGACTCTAAGGAAAGTTGAGAGAACAGGAAGACCTGTTCCTTCATTTATTTGTTCCTTCATTCTTCCTACAAGTATGTGTTAAGCTGCTCTTGTGCTCAGTGGGATGCAGAGACAACTGGGCTTTATCAGATTGCGGTTCTGACACAAAATTTAAAGCATCTTCTCTTCAGAAAGAATAAAATTAAAATCTGTTCCCAATTTTGACTCCATCTTTTGAAAAGAGTTTTTTAACTATATTAATGTGTTTTCATAGGCAAGTTCCAAAGGTACGTAATAGAAATGCTACAGAAACCCATCCGAGGATAATTGAGTTAGCTCTTCCAAGCGGGGGCTGCACTGGCTTCACTCATTAAATGTACATTCACGCCAGTCACTCATTTGCTTGAGGAATTTACAGTGGGTACCTTCTCTATGTGTTACCCAGGGAGGAGAAAGTACAAAGGTGAATAAACAAAGTATTGTTTATTCAAGATCTAGCCTAGGTGACTCAAACTTATGAAAAATAATCACACATTTGATGTGCCAACTACTCTGATAAAAGAAAACGTACATCTCCAGCCATAAACTCTTTTTAAAAAATTTTATTGTTTCCTTATAGTTGTCCCCATTACTCCCCCATCATTCTCCCCTTCCCTGCTCACCCCCACCCGCTCCAGCCATAAAGTCTTGTTTATGGAAGGAGAATCTGAAAACCAGAGGACTGTGCAAGGATATTTTTTTCTGCTGGGCTGAATTTTTCTTATTTAAACTGCTTGTAAAACCCTCACTTTCTGCTTCTACAGCCACTCCATCAGGAATTTTGATGAACTGGAGGACAGAAAGCCTATCTGTATGTAAAAAAGCTGAGGTATTGCTTCGTGCCTTTCGGATTTTTCCTCTGACAAGTGGTTGGCATCTGCTAACAACACTTTTTTTTTTTTTTTTTGAGCTTTGTAACGTTGCCAGACTGAGAACTGAGCTTTGAAAAAGGAGATGGAGCTGTTAACAAATGCCTTTGTTATCTCTGGAATTGATTATTGTACAGTGGTTCACAGGAAAAAACTTGATGTGTATCTTGTCTCAATATTTACCTGCTCCTCCCAGGAAATATTGTACTAGGAGAAATTCCCTGCAGTACAACAAATGTCAACGCACCCGAGATAACGGGTGCCATTCACCAATTGACTGTCCTTTTCCCGTCTGTGGAAACCATACGATAAGACCCCAGGAAGAATTTCTTAGTAAGTGCTTAGAGATGTTTAGAATTTGATGGCTGTCTGAAGTATTTGATATACCTCCTCCTTTCTTTCATTTGAGAAATATTTATTGAAACCTTCAATGTGCCAAGCAAGTTCTTTGCTGGCCTCTTAAATGTACTAATGAATAAAATAAAACCAAGCAGGATGGCGATCACGGAGATTACGCAGGGCGGAGAGGAGGCGCATTTTACCAGCCATTCCGGGGCGCGATGCTGAGCGGAGATTGTGGAGCACACGTGCTATGAGACATGGTGTTGCAGGAGATCACAGACAGCTATTGTGCAAAACTAATTTTTAAACTGAAACCGGAAGGATGGTGGGAGTTAGGAGTAATTCAGGCATTTGGGGTGGGTGGGTAAGGGGGGGGACAGTGAAGAATAGAGAGGCGGCATCTTCTAAGCACAGAGGACAGCACATAAGAAAGTGTTAAGAGGTGAAGGGGTATGGCAAACAACCTTGGGCGAGTTGTATAAATTCCCGAAGCCTCGGTGTCCACATCTCTACGATGAGGATAACGATGAGACCTATGTGATAGTGTTGTGGGGTTGACTGGGTGGTCCACGGGAGACATCTAGTTGAGTGTCTATTACTGTGTGCTCATGACGTGTTAGCATTTTTTCTTTATCGAAGAGCTAAGAAAGATACAAGATCAAGAGGGCTGAGCTTTCTGGTATTTCCTCCCAAGTCTGCGTGCCAGGCTTCCTTTACGACTAGAATGTAGCCTATGTTGTACATAAGAAGGTCTCCAACGTATAGATAGAGCAACCATTTGTTGTTTATGTGTCTGCATCTGGCTCAAAATTACCGGTTCTTTGCAGACCAGCGCTAGGTCTTGTTTATTTCTGTATCCATAAACATAATACAGTGCCTGGCACAAAATAGTTTTTCAATAAATATTTCATGAATGAATAGAAGAGAATGGAAACAATGGAATGGAATAGAATAGAATAGAATAGAATAGAATAGAATAGAATAGAATAGAATAGAATGGAATAGAATGGAATAGAATAGAATAGACAGTAAAGTGAAATCTCCTTGAATCTTGATGCTGAGCAAGTGCTGCAGGAAACTCAAAATAGATCAGCTCTTGAATTCAGTCACCGAGATGTTTACTGCTCAAGGGCTCCGAGAAAATTGCTGCCCAGGCCACCAGAAGTTTGGGCGGCTGGGTAGTAAAAAGCGCACTCATCCTACAGCTCTTCCCTCTTGCCTCTGAGAATAAATTTTGGGCATTTCACTTCTTCTCCTCTCTTGAGGCTAAACTGTATTACATGCTAATAAAACTTTAAGACCCTCAAAATGTGCATTCTAATATTATTTCAAGAATTATGTGTGCACACTTTTTACAATATAGGTAATTTTGAAAATATTTGAAATATGCCCACACATAGCAATAACCTTGATGCCTTTGCACTTCATTATAAACTGCATATTCTATCACATACCAGTCACTAGCATTGATCCTGCTGTAAAGATGGGGGAGACTGAGATCCATCCCAGCCGAGAGAGCCGAGTAACAGTCAGTGGGCAGTACAGCTGGGCTTAGACCCTGACTAGGTCCTGTGTAAGCTGTGACAAGGGGACATGGGTGCCCTTTAAAGACAGAATATGAAGCCCTTGCTATCTTTGGGTTTGGTAAACATATTTGCTTTTTCTATTCTATTCTATTCTATTCTATTCTATTCTATTCTATTCTATTCTATTCTATTCCGTTCTATTCTATTCTATTCTGTTCTATTCCCTTTCTCCTAGTCTAATGGTTCTCCCTCACTCATCTATTTCTCTGGATCCCGCTCTTGTTTGGGAATTTAGCTAAAGTTTACCTCGTCTGAGAAGCCTTCTTGAACATGTCTGGCCAGAGTGGTCACAGCCTCTTCAAGGCTCTGCTTGCATCACTGGCTTAGTGCTTTGTAAGCACTATGTTACATACTTAGCTATCTTATTATTTCAGTGCTGTATCCTCAGCTCAATGATAAAATCAGCGGATATAAGACCTGGGAGGCCCTTACTCAGGGGTCAAATCTTACTTCTATCACTCCAGATCTGTGTGTCCATGTTATTTAACTACTCTGTGCTTCGGTTCCTCATTTCAAAAATGAGAGCAGTATTACCTTGACATAGGATTGTTGTAAGAAAGAAGCGAGTTGATGCATTTAGAGCATCTGGCAGTTTTCTGTAGTTGTTAACTATTTTCTGAGGCCAATAGTTAAAGATATAGACCCTGTTCCTCAGATTAAGGTGAGGCTGAGGAAAGGAGGTACTGGAGTTCCATTTTACCCACCTTCCTTATTGGCAACCCCCATGCCACCAGAATCCCTGGAGCTCCAAAGATCATAATTTAAAAAACACCAATTCACCCAACATTCTGTATGGACTAAAAAGTAAAGGCCTAAAGGGATGGAGTGACTTGTTTAAGCGCACACAGCCAAGAATCAGCGGGGAAATCTGTTGCAACACACACGACCATGTCTTACCATCAATGATCCTTTATGGGTTCCCTTCCCCTCCACCCCATCATCCCCCAGCCCAAAGCAAAGCAGAGTTTTATTCATCCAGTGAGGGTACAGATATGATTAAACCTAGTCCCTGCATTTACAGAGTTCACACTACAGGGGTGGGGCGTAGAAACAATAATTATGGCAGAAAAGAATCAGTGTGATGATGACACAGGTATGCACAGGAGCACGGAGGGAAGGTAGTCAATCATCCTTGAATGCATGAGTAAGAGGTAACAAGGAAGATTGAGTGATGGGCGGCGTTCCTGGCAGACGGCAGAGCCAGGGTGGACACACAGGGGCAGGGAGTAGCATGGCATCCGAGAGGAACTATAGTTGCCTTTTCCCAGCGGGGGTGTCTGTCCAACCAGCCGCCTGCAGGCTGCATGTGGCTCAGGATGGCTATGAAAATGGCCCAACACAAAAATGTAAATTCACTTAAGACATTATGAGATTTCTTTGTGGTTACATGTTACGATGCATTTCATGTGTGGCCCAAGACAACTCTTCTTCCAGTGTGACCCAGAGATGCCATAAGGTCAACACCCCTACTGGTATGAAGCCACAGGGCAGGACGTGGGAGAGATGGGCCTGGAAGAGAAAGTCGGGGCAGGATGAGGGTGACTTACTGAGGCTGAGTGGGGGGGGGGCAGGACATGTGCTGGGACATCTGTAGATTGATTTCGGTTTTCGGAACGACGTATTTCAGTTTGAAGTTGAGTGGGTTATATTTTGGGGGGAATAAGGAGAAACAACCCATGTTTTTGAAGGGGCATTAAAGCAGGGCGTTACAAAACAAATGTTCGTGTCTCCTAGAGCGATGGAAAAGGGAGCGTTCTCTCCAACATCAGGCCGGTGCAGAAACGCTGAGAGTCAACAAAATAAAGACATTGACCAATCGCTCTGGGTGTTGCCGTGGTACAGATCCACTTTGATAAATGGAGATTCAGCCTCGAGGAGAGTTACCAAAGCTCGACTGTGCTCCATTTCTAACTAAGAAAAATTTTTTTTCAGATCAGATAAGGTAGAAAGTCTAGAGAGCTTGAGAAGAGACAGCTGACGCGCTTAACTCTGGCCAGATGTGGGAGCTGGCAGTGTGAGGTGCACCGTGCCTGTGTCTGCAGGGCCCCCAGTGAGACCAAGGGCTGGGGAGGAAGGGGACACCAGGAAAGGGCCTCTGGGGCTGCAACAAGGAGTCCTGGCAGCTAAATTCTATTTATTAGTGTCTCTGCTCCTCCCCTGCTGTTATATTAATATAATGAATTGTTCACAGGTGCATCAAATGAGGTTTAGATGATCGCTGGGAGCTTTGTTACCCAAACAGGCCAAATTAGGAAGAACAGATGCATCAGGCAAACTACAATCCCTCAGCAGAAGTACAAAGCTTGAATTAGTGAAGGTCGGTGCTCACATTTGGCCTTGCTGGCCCTCACAGCAGTGGGGTTCAGCCCTCTGTTTGACTCTGGCTTGCCAAGAAGTACTCTCGGCCTTCACTTTTGTGGGTATGGGACAGATGGGGTGAGAGTCCCAAGGAAATTGTGTTCTCCCTCCAGATAATGATGGGAATAAGAATGACGGCCGCCACGCATCAGGTCTCACTGCATGGTCGTGCAGATTTTACCCTCGGCACGAAGGCCCCAGGACAAAGGGACAAATAAAGGCTGGTGGCACCCCGTGTTATGCTCCCTGCCCTGCGTGCCCTGTGCAGGCTGCATCCCCGGCAGGAGGGAGCACTTTTTTTTTTAACCATTTAACCATTGGCACAAAGTTACCGTCTGCTCCGCCCAGGGTTCACTCTCGTCTTGGCACCTTGTCAGAGGGAGAGATTCTTTCCAACCTTCATAAAAGTGCCCGATGAACTACTGGTGGCCCACAAATACTACCCCTCACCCTTACAGAAACCCTGTGAGGTGGTCCTAGTGTTGGGGTCTTCACTAACGGACAGAAAGATTGAGCAACGTGACAACAGGTACCCAAGGCAGACAAGGATTTGGTCTGAAGCCAATTCCACTTCCCCTGCTGCCTTAAACTAAAATAAACAGTTTTATCCTCTTCATCAGTAGCTCCAGGAAGAAAAAATGAGAAAAATGGAAAAGAAGGCATTGGCCTGGTGGCATGAGTGGGGCCCCGGGGTCAAGAGACCTAAGTCTGACCTTTGTTTTCTGTGAAATTTGCTTTGAGTCCTGGAGTCAGTGACAGCTCTGAGTTTCCGCCTCTTCCCTTAAAATCAGAATTGCACTAGACAGCTGATCTCCAAGGTCTCTTCTAAAGTTTTCCCTGTGGTTCATTTTTTTTTTGTAAAAATGTATTAATAATACACGGACTCCATGTATTTTAAAGGGTGATCTGGACACATACCAAAAATCATAAAAATGCTTATGCATTCCCTCATGTACAATAATCGCCATTCTGGAGAGTATCCCAAGGAAAGTACGAGGCGAAGAAAAAAGCCCCGACTACAAAGTTGAGGCATTTGTCATCGTGACACACTGACAGCACCTAAATGCCCCACAGTGCGGAACGTGGGCACATAAATTAGAGCATGTACATGGATGGCATGATTCACACACCGAATGTGATACCTCTCCAAGTGGAAATGTGCATATGTGTTTATGAAGTAAAACTGAGTGGAAAATAGGGGATTTAAATTCAAGGATTTGTAGCTATTTTTAACTGTAAGGAAAATGCTAATGTGAAATGCCATAATTCAAACACACAAATAAGCTGTAAAATATTTTTTAAAAATTGTATAGGAACTACATTGTAGGTATAAAAAACACTTAAAGATTGATTGATTGAAAGAGAACCCAACATAAAATAGTTTACTTTAATAGGTTTATGAGTAATTTACAAAAATTATAATTTTTAAGTCTTACCATCACTTTGATCAATTAAAAGTATTTCATCAAAAATTTTTAACTGACTTCTGGCCAAGATGGAGGTGTAGGCAGACACACTGTGCCTCCTCTCACAACCAAAATTAAGGACAACAAAGATTTAGAAACAAAAAAAAAAAACCAGAACTCAGAAAATTGAACTGTTTGGAAGTCCAACAACGATTCATCCAGACCGGTAAGAGGGGCAGAGTCATGGCAGGAAAAAGCGGAGGTGCGGACCGGGCATGCAGACAGCAGCAGCTGGCAGCCCCCAGGTGCACAGGTGGCGGCTAGCAGACCCCAGGCATGGGGTGGCAACGGTGCAGAACCAGTGAGGCCGCACAAGGAAGCTGGCTGACCGGGTGGTCCCACATTCACGCACAGATAATCCAGGCGAAGGGGAAGTGGTGAAAGGGACTGGAATCCGAGAGTGAGCAGAGCAAGTGCCATTATTCCCTCTCAGACCCCGCCCCCACATACAGCATCACTACCCAGCGACTGGGCTGTCCCGCCCTGGGGAACACCTGAGGCTCCACCCCTCACTACGTAACAGCCACTAGACAAAAAACAAACAAACAAACAACAACAACAACAACAAAAAACCCAGAAATGAAAATGGCTCAAACCAGAGAACAAATCAAAGCCCCAGAGCCAATTTATCTAAGCGATGAAGAGATTGCCAACCTATCAGATGCACAATTCAAAGCCCTGGTAATCAGGATGCTCACAGAATTGGTTGATTTGGCTCACAAATTAGATGAACAAATGAAGGCTACAATAAGTGAAATGAAGAAAAATGCATGGGGAGCCAACAGAGATGGGAGGAAAACTGGGACTCAAATCAATGGAGTGGACCAGAAGGAAGAAAGAAACAACCAAACAAAAAACAAGGAAGAAACAAGAATTCAAAAAAATGAGGAGAGGCTTAGGAACCTCCAGGACAACTTTAAACACCCCAACATCCAAATTATAGGGGTACCAGAAGGGGAAGAAGAGGAGCAACCAGTGGAAACCTTATTTGAACAAATAATAAAGGAGAACTTCCCTAATCTGGCAAAGGAAATAGTCTTCCAGGAAGTTCAGGAAGCTCAGAGAGTCCCAAAGAAGTTGGACCTGAGGAGGAACACACCAAGGCACATTATAATTACATTACCCAAGATTCAAATGAAGGACAGAATTCTAGAAGCAGCAAGGGATAAGGGGACAGTCACCTACAAAGGAGTTCCCATCAGACTGTCAGCGGTTTTCTCAAAAGAGACCTTCCAGTCAAGAAGAGGCTGGAAAGAGGTATTCCAAGTCATGAAAATCAAAGACCTACATCCAAAATTGCTCTATCCAGCAAAGCTGTCATTTAGAATAGAAGGGAAGATAAAGTGCTTCTCAGATAAGGTCAAGTTAAAGGAGTTCATCATCACCAAGCCCTTATTACATGAAATGTTAAAGGGACTTATCTAAGAAAAAGAAGATAAAAAATATGAACAGTAAAAAGACAGCAAACTCTCAGGTATTAACAACCAGACCTAAAACAAAAGCCAACTAAGCAAACCACTACAACAGGAACAGAAACACAGAAATGGAGATCACATGGAGGGTTAGCAATAGGGGAGTCGGAGGAGGAGAGAGGGGGACAAGGTACATAGAACAAGTAGCACAGATGGTGGGTAGAAAATAGACAGGGGGAGGGCAAGAATAGTGTGGGAAATGTAGAAACTAAAGAGCTTATGACACATGGACATGAACTAAAGCAGGGAATGTGGGTGGGAGGGGGTGTGTAGGGTGGAGGGGAGTGAAGGGGGAAAATGGGACAACTGTAATAGCATAATCAATAAAATATAATTAAAAAGACTTTTAACTTACATAATTCTGTTGTGATTATAAAAGTGATGCTCATTATGGAAAATTTGTAAATTAAGCCACTGTGTTGCTCAGTGGACTGAGTGCCGGCC